>JAMKCH010047223.1:0-11539 GCA_023653785.1 Ophioderma brevispina
GAGATGAGTTTGTTGAAGAAGTCAATTCTAGCTAGAAGAAGAAAACAATAGTTATTGAAAAAATATTTTTCAATATAAGAGTATACTTACCAGATGATAATTGAGGTGATGATGGGTGGTTGATTGTTACAGGACCTTCTGCGTAAAAGGAACTCATTAAATATAGAGGATGTAAAAAAATGTTATCTATGAATGAAATTAAGTGAGATGAAAAATCATATATTTCGCGTATTTTTGGGGTTATGATAGCGATTGTAATGTAAAGTTAATAATTATATACCACCTCTTTCCCGTAATTGCTCACATCCTGGCCTGAGGGGGAACCTAATTCAAGTATCAAGTCACTTCGGGCAAACCGCGAGGCCAGAGTAAGCCTCTCTTTAGTATATTGCTAAAAATGAGACGAAACGGAGGCTTTGCGCTGTCCTTGAAAACAACGCCAGGGACGGCACTGTCCGACAACTCAATCAAAATCCGCATTAGGCCAGAATGTGAAAAAGGTTGCATAGATGAAAATTGTACGGTGCGTTAGGACGTTACTCAAATTATTGTCCACACACCTTTCAAGATGATAAAGTATATAAGGCTTTCACTTCTAGATAAGGGAGGGGTCAATAATAGTGGCGGAGGTTTATATACACCACTAACAGGATGCCGTAAGGGATGTGACATGAAAAATCTTGGATGACTTTCTTGCATGGCATCTGAAACTTGCTTTTAAAATGTCTGATTATTAAGAACGTGGTGGAATTTCGTAATTGATATATTAGACTGGTATGTTTTCTCCAAGTAAATGGCATGGGGAGAGGAAATGAGGCATTTAACTCCGCGCTCATAATTTGACATCGATCTGTGTGCTGGGTGTTTAGACTAGTTGCCTTGGGTGATTCGTATGTGAAAATGTTGTCATTTGGTGATTTTCGCCAGTATTTTGGCTTGGTATGCTCTATTTCCTTCTGTTTCAATGTGACGAAACGTGCTCAAATAGTTGTCAGTTTTTCAAGACTACGGCAGGGTTAGTGGTGTATAACTTAGAAGCAACATATTTTATTTGATTTTGTGCACTAAGTAGCCAGTTCCCCGTAATGTTCTGTCAGTTTTTGAAAAATTACAAAGCATGCTGTTAATGCATATATGCTCTGTGAAAAACCAAAGGGTGTATCGATAGAAAGTATCCCATGGTATTACCAGAATACTAAAGCTTGTGGTAAAGAGCATGAAAGTCGAAGTTATTTGTTTCACAATTTTTAAATAAGTAAAATAATTTGTTTCATGAGGGCTGATATGTAATGAACCAGGCTGGGAAAAAGTATTGCTATGCATGTGATGGCGGAACTTCTATCCAAGGGCGCACAGCTATAACTTACGTGGTTGTGGGCTGGAAGGGACGACTTTCACTCTTTTTGTGAAATTACTTTTCTAGAGAGCAAAGTTTACACTTAGAAAGTAACAAATGCCATTTGGAACCAAAATAAAATATTTCATAATGTCCGGACGGAGAGTATAGTACATATTGAAAGTTAATAATACTTAAATTGAGAATTTCTTGCTAAGTTTCAAATCATCTTTTTCTCTCTAGATATCCCAGAAATTAATTGAAGCCATGCCTTTGCAACTCACGTAAGTCGATCATTAAGAAACTCTAATCTCATTTGAGGGAACACGCAGTCAGCCAAAACCGATTTTGGATTATTTTAGACAGTGAATTGATCTTTAAGTTTTTGAGATTTTCTTATAGATTCATAGGATAGAAAGGAAACCACCCCATGTTGTTAAATTAGATATAAGATTTCCCATACTTACCTGGACAGTCATGATGGATGGCATCTCCACTCCCCAGTGGAGTAGTTACAACTTCCTTAAATTAATATTTCGAGGAATCTTCATGTAGCAACAATATCTATTATTTCATTTACATATATTCGGATATGCTTCTGATCTTCTACCGGTGGACAGGATTTTGGTGGAAGGGCCGGTGGTGGGTTGCATGGTCACGCGTTGATTTCTGGGCAGTGGATGATCCCAATCGACCGTTTTGAGCCATTTAGTACGGGTTCCCCGATTAATCGATGGTTTAATTACATCGAGAATGTGTTTGTATGGTGAATTAGAAGAAGTCACTGGTTGCTGTGTTACTGTGATGTTTTGTGGAATGATGGGAGGATGCATCCTTTTCAAAAAAAAAAAAAAATATAGAAAATATTAAAAGAAACAATTTTGATATTCAGATGAAAGAAAGATGAGAACCATTAAAGAATACCAATCAAACAAATTATTCTTAGTTACTTTGCACAGACTTAAAGCACTATCAGTGATTTGATTTGATAAGTCAGAAACTCGAAAAAAAAACATCAAGAGTTAGATTTTTGCTTGTCTGGAACAAGTATAGGTATCCTAACATACCCTACAAGAGATAAAATTCAACGCAGCCTATTAAGGACAAAATCGGGTATTTCAGTTATTATTCTAACTAAAACACGTAATTGAATGGTGAATCATATCTTTGAATAATGCTGTTTTCTTCCTTTCTGTCATTTTTTTCAGTTGAAAAAATAACTAATGGGAATTCTACAGACTTATTATTCACTTCTAAGCTAGTCCTGAAAATTTCAAATATTTTGTCTCTTTCGGGTGGATCAAAGATAATATCTTTCATTCTCGTCTACTGACTGGGGTGTTACCACCCCTTCTATTTTTTGTGTCCTACTAAAACTTCCCTTTCCCGTGCCAAACGATTTAATGTAATTGTTAATTGACATTTTACGCACACCGGTGTATAGGTAAGGTACAGAGTGATGCCAAAGTGATGAAGGGATCACCAGCCGACAGCCTTCGGGAGAGAAGTATCAATAACCCTAGTACGACGCTGGAATATCACAGACACCAGACCAGATAGCTATGGTCCTCTTTATATTAGTATTTTAGGTGATAAAGTACAAGTCCTTTTACATTTACAGACATTTCCAATCATACATACAATCATAACTTCAAAACTAGCGAGGGTAAATATGCCAGCCACACCCTCTTCTTTGTCAAAAGAGTAGGCCAGTCAAATTAGGACAAATTATGTGCCTTAACCCAAAACTAATTTCAAATAAATCATTTTCTCCAGAAGTGCATTTAATTGAGGAAACCTTTAAGAACAACATATCAAAAGTTTACCAAATCAAAGGAGTGGAATACGTATTTTTAAGGGGGAGGGGGTGTAAGGTTTATACAGGGGTCAAAATAAAAAAAGGGTCAAAGGGGTTGAAAAGTAGAAAAGTATACCAACATGTTCGTCGCCTTTCAAAAAAGGTATAGTTTTGCCCTATCTGCAGGTTGTAGTTCAAGAGTTATAGTTAAAATAGGTTCAAGGTCACAAAATTCCAACTGTTCGTTATAAAATGATGTCAAATTGTTCGTCTAATGGTACAGGAGCCGAAAATATACTAGTTGCACCATCTATGATAGTTGTTTCATAATTGTAATGCAAAATGTGATTTGGCTACAGGGTCTATGGGAGGTCACTAGTCATAGTTCTGTAATTCTTATATGGAACTGTTGAACAATTACTCATCTAGTGTGACCAAAGGAACAATGTGCCACCAGTTTTAACAAAATCGGGCCATTCTGTAAATTTTACCCCAGGATGACCTTGAATTCTTATACCTTTTATAAACCTTAAGAGTAGGCCAATAAATTGGCATATCTTTTAAATCGATTAGAACCATTCTAATTTTTCACCCCTGTACAAACGTCGCCCCCTTATTTCTACATGTTTCACTAGGTTGATTTTGGTAAACTTTTGATGTATTATTTTGGACAATTCCACAGTATATTAATACCAAAATTGTTTCATTTGCAATTTGTTTTGAGTCAAATCATAAATATATTGGACTAGAGTGATGAATCCCCTTTACTCATTCTTTGTAACCGTCTATCTATGCAAATAAATTTAATTACTAGAAACATTTTGCTCGTTATTCCTTATAATTGAATTAAATTTTGATCATCACAAAATGGTCTTGCTCGCCCAAAACTGATTTGCATTTTATTTATTTTCTTTGTGTATACGAACCGTCCTGTCAAATGAAAGTGATATTTTGAAATCGGAACGTGTAGTAAGAGAAAACCACTGCATTGCTATTTCTATCAACTGTGAGTTTGTTTCGTGTGACAACATACAATTAGACTCGTGCAAAGTACCCGAATGTATTTTATGCTAACTACGAATTTACCTTTAAAATAATTGTATAAACTTAATTGTACCGGGGACTGTGGCACTAAAATATTATCTCGAGTATTTGCAGAATATTGCAATCATGAAAAATATTGATCTTCCACAAAATGTACTGTTATATATTGCTGTTGGCTGTATGGCATGGCATATTTAAAAAAAAATAAAAATAGGACTATAGATCTGGTAGATTTAACATTCGTAAACTCGTATAGAAGATTTGATCAGGAATTTTGATAGCAAACAAACTTGAAATATAATGAAAAAAGCCTCTTATAAATTTTCAACAATGACTACTCTAAGACAAGTCATCGTAAGTAAGTGATAATGCTTTCAGCGTAATGTTACTTTGTTGTTACATCAAATATCCTATTAATGTTTCACAAAGATTTGTCGTCTGGTACTACGCAACTCACAGGTCACACAGAAATATTGTGATTTCTAATGTAACATGATAGCGTATGTTGCGTTTATTCTCGATTCCAGAAAAAAATACGACACTAATATTTTGGAATAAAATGTGCATATGAAGGAGATACAAGGAGGGTATAGTACTTGATCCTACTGTAGTGAGTCCCATCTTTCAACGTATGATTATTTTTAGCAGCCACTACTCTCATAAACCTCCTTACAATACTAATGTCCCATATCGTTTCATAGGTGACTCATGTCTCATTATTGTCAAAAAATACCTGCGACTAATCTTCCCTTTCATTTTTTTCTCCAGAAAGACAAATCGGCTTGTGTTCACAAAATATGTGTTGAAAAACGCAGTAAATGCATAACTCCAGACCATATTTGCGTTTTTTGATCGATTGTTGGATATCCGTTTTGATTACTGGTCACAATTATATGTGACATAATTTTTTGTGAAAAATTGATTGAATAAAACATATAAATCTAATTAAAATTGTAGACTAATTGAAGTGACATTGTCCGGTGTTTAGAATACTGCGGAGAATCTAATTATAGTTATAGCGATTTGTTATTAAATTAAAATGTATACATAGTGGAATTCCTATTCATCAACGATTGACAGTTTATTCAGTTTACTTTACCTGCCCAACATACACAATTCCATTAATTCTCACCCCTCACCACCCCCATTCCCCCCCCACTTCTCCCCTCACAGCCCATCGCCCTTCTCCCCTCTCGCCCCCACCCCCGCCCCCCCCCTACTAGAGGTATACCAACATTTTCGGGAAGGGGTGACCATCGTGATAGACCAAGTATGTGCCTATTGTGGGCAATATAATATGATTAAACTTTTCTGCCCTCATAAAAATGTTTTTCTTTCGTTTGTTCACTTGAAGGCAAAAGACCTCCTGCGCATTTTTACAAAAACAAATTTATGTTTTCGTTTGGGTTGGTACATTTTGTACCCCACTTTTGTCGCTCTCCCAATTGATTTCAGCAGCCTTGACGTAATAAAAGTACATTAGTACATGCACTTTATTTCTCGTAAATTCTGCTGAGATTCGACTGGGATCAGTCAAAGTGGTGCTAGAAATGTACCAACCCTTTTCTTTTGAAAGGGTCCAATACGTTTCAGGTATATGGTTGGGAGGGCGCAATAACCATGGGGTGAGCCCTTCAAACCATCGTCCGTGGCGGGGCGCGACATTTTGAATATATTGCACGGAATATTATTAGTTTTGGGTGCTTGTATACACACATAATGTCAATTCGAATCAAACACTCGCGGCAAATTCAGTTGTTTGGATGTTGGGTTCTATTGGGTGGTTCAATTTGTCCTACCCATGGCCACACAACGAATAAATGACGCGTAGTTCATGTTTGATTTAAATAAACCGCCTCAATGAATACATCTTTTCACCTAAGCGCGCCTAAGCACCTAAGCAAGTGAGTATCTGAGCACAATGTCCAGGTGCACTATTATTACCGCCACCTGTCCACCTCTAACACATACATCAATTTTTTATCACTAACTACCTATTAGTTGTATATTCACAGCGGCACCCACAGTATGTGGAACAAGCGGAGGCAGCCATTGGCTTTCTATTGTTGGTACTCTAAAGTTTTCTTTCGTTTTGTGGTCGGCAAAAATGCGAGACAATGATTTTCTAAAGATGACGTAACTTTTGTCCTCTTATCTATATAGAACCTCTTTGTCAACGTTCAGGGTAGTGGGGACGGAATGAACTACAACTCACGCATGTGTACTTGGGTGTGGAAGGCCTGGTAAAGGGATAGAAGGGCATTCGCTCGTTGGTATGGGATTGGAAGGGTAATAACGTTCATGGGTATTGGGATTGGAAAGGCAATACACTCATGGATATTGTAGTAAGAAGAAATACGCCTTAATATGTATAAGAAAGTGATAATTGCTGTAACAAAAAATAATTTTGCACCACTAACATATTTCTAAAATTCCGTGGATCAATATAGGCCTCTCGATACCACGTAACAGTGAGAGTGCCAACTAATTTGAGACCATTTTTAAAGAAATAGACGTAATTAACCTTCATGAAGACAACCCCATAGAAATGAACCCTCACTCCTCAACAGATTAATGGAATTTCCCCAGTACCCCAACCAGTATATGTTCATATACCTCCATTCTGTGTTAAAATTATTAATTTATTTTTGTCCTTCTCAATATTTGAGAAAAGATTTCTCATGGAAAGGACTGTGTTTATGAAAAAGAGAGCATGGATTCCCATGCGATGTTGAATCAGACCAGGTGTTATTTACTATATAGATTGCACAAGAGGAGAAATGGGATTCCCCAAGATGTAAATTATAAACGGATTAGCTTGTTTAGCAATGTGAGATCAAAAACAGATTACAAGATTCGGTCGGTGATTCCCCATGAAGTTATAATAATTGTGAGGTGATGCACGTAGATATTATTTATGTGAAATCTGATTTGACAGTGCCAGGTTATGTTTTGTGCATGATGATGATGTAATGATTATTGTTAGAAAGGGGATCTAGCTGTGAGAAGGTTAAATACTTGTGACTGAAAAGACTCAGGGGCCAACAGTACTAACCAGGAAGCTATACATAGATTTATTTATCGCTATTTTTAATCTACATAATGGTAGATTTGAGCTTTACTATGCCATGATTCAATATAATTGGTGCCGTCGGAGCTTGAAAGCTAACCTGTTTTGCTGTCGTCTTTTACCCAGAAGACTCAGTTGTGGAATCAAAGAGCTTCCAATTTGTGGTCCTATATGAGGACCGAGCGACAGACTGATGGTGGTAAATTACCTGGATTGTATTGCAGAATCTTAGTGTTTGTCGGGGAAAAACCCCGTCGTCTGAACTGCTGGACAAATTACCTTCAAATACTCAGAAGATTCGCATGAATAGACCGGGATATTTATGTGAACTTTATGGCTGTCATTTTGGAGTATCGCTGTGAGGACATAAGCTCGTTTGAACTGCAACGCTTTCAACACAGGACACGAATGAACCTTAAGGACGAACCGGTACTAAGAAATAATTTATGATATACGCTATAAAATATTATTGAACACATATCGAGTGGTTGATGGAAAAACGGAATTATACTACCTAAAAATGAATTTAAAAGATATTGTCTGACCATGCGTATTTGAAATTCGCGCTAGTGTGTGGCAAATAATGGGATATGTATACGTGTTATGCGATAGCGGACGGCACAAGTAAGCTTCAAACATCTCACCATGACTCTTCATATGTGTATTTCCTATGGCATGTATGACGTCACGTGCCGACTGATCGTAAACACGTTATCCACTAGCGCGGTTTTTAAAAAGCGCATGGTCAGACTAGAGTTTTAAGTCATTTTTATGGTTAACATAATTTCGTTTTTCGATGAACGACTCCTCTATGTGTCAATATTATTTTATGGAATATTGTATATTGACGGGTACTGTTTCTCCTTTAAGTATCCTCTTTAATTTTTGTGTGTAATTCTAATATATGTAATATTGTTTTGGACATACCAAATTCTTGAACCAAACTAATCTGTGTAATATTATAAAATTCAGATCACATCACTTGTGCACAAGGCTCAGTTATTTGTGTTTGAAAGGTATTTCTGACCTTGAACAATCCACAAGGCGTCATAAACCGTATCTTGTTGGTATTGGAGCTGGAAGGTAATACGCTCATTAAAATTTGGAGTTTCAAGGGCCAATACGCCATTGGGTATTGGAGTTGGAAGGGCAAAATGATCTTGATTATAACCTAAAATTCGTTTTCCGTAGGAATCTTCATAAAACTCATCACATCATCAAACCAATATAATTATTATTTATATCAGGCTTCCGAGTGATGCAAAGAAATCTTCGTATTGTACAGTTTCGGTAAAAGTCCCCGGATGTAATACATATTATTTTAAATATTGTATCGCATCCGGCATTTTTCCCGAGAACGACATTACTGACTGACTGGTGGACATTTTGGACTACAACCCTGTCAACACGCAAAGGTTTGGTTTGAGTCAGCCTGATATTTAAATAATAATAATAATATTAGTGGCTTTTCTTCGTATGATACAATAATCTATTGCACTCGCTAGAAAAATGTAATACTCGTCTTCGACTCGTAAATTTTTCTAGCTCATTGGCAATATATTCTGTATCATACTCAGAGCCCATTCCATATTATATAAACATTACTTGACCTATAATAACGGGTAACAAATCAAGTATGAACAACATTCATAATTGTGCATATGTTGATAAATGAAAATTAATAATTTTTAGCATTTGTATAATACAGTAACATAAGTCCTCATACATAAATACCCATTGTAAGGAAAACACATCACATTTTGGTGGAAAATACTTTTTTTGTGACGGTATGCAAAGGGGCAGGGGTCTCTATGGACTCTCATAACGAATAGCTCCACATTTTATAATTTTAAAAGTGGGTGTGTAACGATTACTTATGACGGAGTCGTGGTAAAGGCGCTTTAGAAATGGCACCACTTAAAGCTCCTTTACAATTCATCTTTACTAAATCGTATATTTTTATGCATTAAACGTATTTTGTTTGTAATTTAAAAGCTCCCCGATACCTAGCAATTTTCCCAATAAGTTAACAAAATATCACATTTTCCCTATTAGTGGCTAACTAGAACTTAAATTTTTATTGAAAGTCGTTATTATACATATGCTGTTCTGAGCATAGATACATTATTTGATTTGCTTAATTTTATCGTGTATGTGATTTGAACCAAAACCTTATTATTTCCATATCACTTTGTTTCCTATTTTTCGACAGCAACGTCAGGACTTTCTCTCAGAACTTAAGGGAGCATTTCGTGCATGATTCTAGCGCTCTCTGTTTTTGTTTTCTCTTTGCTCATGGTCAACATTATCCTAGAAAAAAAATGTTTTTACAAATATTTACTATAATAACTGCATGGTGGCAACTAACAAAACAACGGTATATATTTCCGCTATATTTGATTTGTATCTGTGTTGCCTTTCTCTCCTTTAAATGTTCTTTTTCCGATTTATGTGTATCGTGCTCTCTACTTGATATGAGAGCCTGGCATTTTGCATACACACACTAAGTATCGTTTTTGAACAACTTTGCGGTTTGATGGTAGGAAAGCGGGGGTAATGCAACTTTCAACTGCCCTACATTCACTATCCATGTAGGGCTAATGAGTTGATATGATTATGAAAAAGCCATTCAAGAGACCGTTTTTGTCTCTACATCTGTTGTGGGTAAAGGGCACTGAAGGTGCTTTTGAAGAAGAAAGTCTGACAATAAAGTGTGTATACAATAGGGTCAGGTCAGTGGAAGAAAATATGGCCTTTTCACTCTGATAGTTCGCAGGATACTTGTGCGACATAACCTGACACGTCTCGGTACTTCGTTCGTCGACTTACAATTCATTTTGGGTTTCCAAGGCGATCGAAACAAACACCTTTAAGGGTTCCAGACCACAATGAACGTTTTAAAAGTAGATTTTAACTTTCCCAAACGCATAGACTCTCAGCTTTTCAAATGTGGTGGAAAAGGCAGAAAAGTAGAATGAGCAGAATGGACAGAATGAGGCAGAAAAGGCTATGAGCAGAGTGAAACAGAATTGGGCAGAATGGGCACAAAACAGAATGAGCAGAACGATCAGAATGACAGAATAAAGAATGGGCAAATGGGCAGAAAAGCAAAATGAGCAGGAAGCAGAATGTAAAAGCAAACGAATGGGCAGATTATAGGCCGGTTGGTGTAAAAGGCAAAAAAGCAGAATGGGCAGAAGAGAAGAATGGACATGGCAGAATGGGCAGAAAGGCATAATGAGCAGAATAGGCGTTGGGCAGAAAAGCGGAATGAGGGCCCCAGAAAAGCAAATGGACGGAAAAAGCATAATTGGCAGAATGAAGGCAGAAAACAGAATACATTCTGCCTTATTTATTTGCCTATTCGGCTTTATGCCGTTTTCCATTTTGCCCATTCTGCTCATTCTGCATTTTCCATTCTTGTCCCATCTTGTTCTTTCCTGCTTTTCGGCCCATTTTTTTCTTTCTGCCCATTCTTGCATATTTAGCTTCTCTACTCATACTGATCATTCTGCTCATTTTGCACCCCATTCTGTCCTTTCTGCTTCTCTCTCATTCTGTTATGTCGGCTCATTCTGCATTCGGGCTTTTCTGTTCATTCTGCTCATTCTGCTTCTCTGTTCATTCCCGCTCTGTCAGTTCTCTGTTCATTCTGTACATTCTGGCTTTTTCTACTCATTCTGCTTTGCTGCCCATTCTGCTTTTCATTCTAGTCAGGGTATCCCCAGCCAATGGTCCAACTGTTTAAAATGGGGGCCTTACGTAAACTTGAGTATGGACCATTTTTTTTCTGAAAATGATAGATAAGGTGTGGTAGAATAAGATCTGCCGGATGCCACCTGGGCATCCTTAGCATTTAGAATCAAGATGGCTCGCCATACATGATATTAATTTATTCAACCCGATGTTATCAAACTATGGAGTTTACTAGATATACTATAGGACCCAATGAACAAATCATTGCACTTGTAAACATTGAGTCATACTCCAAATCAATATGGAAGCCAAATCTAATATTTGTTAAAATATACCCTATAACCAAATAGTCGGGTCCACAGCCACGCGCAACAGGGAAATGGTGTTCACTTTTATGTTTGATATGTTTCTAGACTGATTGGTTTTCCGCTGAACACGATGGTACCGCAGATTTTTTAAAAAGTGTGCCCAAGTGGTCCCCCGGGGACTCCGGGGGTGGGTAGGGGAAAAAAGTTATCTTTGGTATACATTTACCAATTTTGGTGTGTTTTGTGTGTCCATCTATAGGTTTTCGAGCATGACAATTGATTAAATA
>JAMKCH010047224.1:0-11669 GCA_023653785.1 Ophioderma brevispina
ATATTTTACATTGTTTTATATTGTTATTGCTGACTGAGAATACATTGTCAGGTTGAGCATGTAAACCAAAACTTAAATTGTGCATCTTCAGAAATAATTAGAGAACCATCACATACATCAGACGACCTATTTGGGACCGCCGTCCCTATTTTTGAAGAAATCGGACCAATATTTAAGATTTAACCTTTTGTGATGACATAGGTTGGTGGTTGCCGATGTGGACAAGTGGAAGGTGAAAAAGGTGGTGAGGAAGGTAGTGCATGTGAGGAGGAAAGTATGGAAGCTGAAAGAAGAGACAAGAAAGAATTTTGAGATGAGAGTGGGCGAGCTTATGGAGGATGTGTCCGATCTGTGGGGGTGTTTTAAGGAAGGGGTGTTACAGGCGTGTGATGAAGTGAGGATAGTGAAAGTGGATGAGATGCAATTTGGTTTTATGCCAGGGAAGGGAACGATAGATGCAGTGTTCATTTTGAGGAGGATGCAAGAGGAATATCGAGCAAAAGGGAAGAAGCTGTATATGTGCTTTGTGGACCTGGAGAAGGCCTTTGATAGAGTACCGAGGAAACTGATGGAGTGGGCAATGAGGAAGGGGGGCATACCAGAAGTGGTGGTTAGAGCGGTGATGAGTCTGTATGAAGGAGCAAAAACAAGAGTTAGAGTAGGGTCTGAGTTGTTTGAGGAGTTTGAGGTGAAGGTGGGTGTGCATCAGGGTTCTGTGCTGTCGCCGTTGGTGTTTGCAATTGTGGTTGATGTGGTTACGGAGAGTGCAAAAGAAGGTTTGATGAGTGAGATGCTGTAAAAAAAAAAAAAAAAAAAAATGGAACATTGTTCTGGAGGTATGGGACATTGTCCTGGGGTATGGGACATTGTCCTGGAGGTATGGGACATTGTCCTGGGGTATGGGACAATGACCTTGTTAACATGAATTGTATGGGACATTGTCCTGGGGTATGGGACAATGACCTTGTTAACATGAATTATTTGGGACATTGTCCTGGGGAAGAGGGGCATACCAGAAGTGGTGGTTAGAGCGGTGATGAGTCTGTATGAAGGAGCAAAAACAAGAGTTAGAGTAGGGTCTGAGTTGTCTGAGGAGTTTGAGGTGAAGGTGGGTGTGCATCAGGGTTCTGTGCTGTCGCCGTTGGTGTTTGCAATTGTGGTTGATGTGGTTACGGAGAGTGCAAAAGAAGGTTTGATGAGTGAGATGCTGTATGCTGATGATTTAGTTTTAATGTGTGAGACAATGGAGGGTTTGAGGAAGAGGGGCCGACCAAAGAGGACATGGAGGAAGCAAGTGGAGGAGGAGAGTAGGAGGGTTGGGTTGAGGATGGGTGATGCATTGAATCGGGTGAAGTGGAAGGAGGGAGTAAGGGCGATTGCTACGAATGTGAGGTGAATCCGGCCACCCCCGGTTGCGGGGACAAAACCGGATTTAAAAATTTGGTTTTACTACTACTACTACTACTACTACTACTTTGACATTTGACGATTTTTGTGTTATATCTCCATAACCATAAGTTTTAAGTAGTACAAACTATACCTTTTTTTAATCCTTGTAACAAGACGAACACTTTGGTTACCTTTTTACAGCAGTCTAACCATTTTTCATTTTTGACCCGTATTATGAATTTTCACCCTCCTGGATTCCGCCCACACTTTCACGAGGGGCACCCCTGCTAACTTTGTTCATTAACCTTCATAGAAGACAAATCCACTGAGAAATGATGCTGTGCTCTCCACGGTCACGGAATTGCCCCAAATGACCCAACTAGACTCGGTGATTTCCCGATGAGGGTGCACTCAGTTTTCAAACAAATCATGTTTTTTGCATACACATAATGCTTGTCCATAATCACTGTGTGAAATAACTAAGCTCAAATCAAAGTCCTTCATATAGAAAATCACAACTTTGTTGTAAAATCCGGAATTTCTGTTATACACGGTATCCTATGGCACTGTTATACTGTGCGTAAATGTTTACTGCATGAAAATGGAAAATCCGGTTCATCTGTAATTTTGGAATTCAGCATTTTAGGTGACTCTCTTTAGTTCTAGATGACTATTTTTAATTACTACACACAAAAAAAAATTTTAAATCTCTTAGTCAGCTTTGAAGGCAGGAAGACACATAGGATCACTTTGTCCAATGTTGTCTTCTGTTGTTGTTGTTGTTAATGTGAAAAAAGGATTAACATTTGCCTGTAATATCCACATACTTCAATGGATTTAAACCAAACTTGAGTCATACAGGCAACATGGGATCCCTCATTTGTTGATAAAGGTCCCATACCATGTTCAATTGGAACCAAACTTGAGTCATAGGTGCAACATTGGATCCCTACTTTATTAATGAGATCAAAGGTCACATGCAAAGGTCATGTGAGGTCAAGATGTGAGATTGAAAATGAAAATAAATAAAACTAAGCAGTCCCCGGGTTTCGCGATCACCTGACTTGCAAGATCGGCATCAACAATCGACCCCACCCACTTAAGTTTCGTCTGGATACACCAAAGTTTACCCCATTTGACCTCCATTGACCTTGAATGACCCCGAATGACCTGTCATGACCTTTAAAATGTTTGGCATCAACAAAAAAAAAAAAAAAAAAAAAATCCAAGTTTCATGTCCGAACACCAATAATTACCCCATTTGACCTCCTTTGACCTTGAATGACCCCGATGACCTTTGATCCACTAACCTATACAAACTCGGTCTTCGGAAGGTCAAGGGGCGCCCACCCACCAAGTTTCAGGAACGACCGAGAAAATAGACGCGGTCACATCGCTGTGAAAACAAAGGAGAAGCCCAGGAATCCCTGAATCGCAGTGAAAACCAATTGCGTCTTTAGGTTCACTGCACATCGTATGACCCTATGCGTGCAGCGTGTATCGAATTACGCACATTGTTGCCATGCAGATTTTGCCTGAACTCCCAGATGTCTGCTCCCGGCTATAAACCTAAATTGCATAATTGCCTAAGTATGATTATGGAATTTCTCCTCGCTGTTTTACTCTTTCCTGTATATCAATTCTCAGGCATCCAAGAAAATCAGTGCCAGAAAGAGAAAGAAGCAAACGGCTGCTGGTAGAGGAAGCCAGAGAAGGAAATTGGCTGGAGTGAGTAGTGAGAGTGAACACACCACAGACTCAGAGCTGGAGGAAGATGTGCCCCAAAGAAGTTCAAGGAGTCATGCTCAAACAAGACAGAAGTCATCAGCATCCTCTGGTGGTATAGGGGAGAATGAGGATGGCGATTCTCTTTCGGTAGGTTATAATAAGAGAAGATATCAGTAGCTTCCCACAATGCATTGCATCCAATGGAGGTTTTTGTACAGGTACTGGTGTGAATCGTTAGAGATGAAACATGATTAAATTAACAGTACTGATCACAAACTTGCATTTTAACAATGTTTCATCTCTAACGATTCACATGACCTCCTGTATAAAAATCTCCATTGGAAGCAATGCATTGTGGGAAGCTACTGATATCTTTTCTTGGTTATAATACAACCAATCAAGTGGCGAATTTTAGGGAAATTTTGTATCTTCAGCAGAGATGTAACTTTTCCGGATTTTTTGGCCAGAAATAAAAAATATTCGCGTAAATGTAATTTTTTTCAATTTCTGAGATCAAGTGTTAATGATACAGTAAAATTGCATCAAAAACAAGTTTTTAAGTACAATTTATTTTGGAGAAATAGGTCTGGTACCCGAAAATCGTAAGAAAATACTTCCCCGGCTTCGCCGGATGGCTACGCTATAATTTGCCTTCCTGTCGTTCAAATTTTTTTGGATTTTCAGAAATGGGACCGACTACTCTGTTACACAATCTCCTGCTTCATGACATCACTGTATTCCCTTGAAATAAAAAAAAAGCTAAATAGAAAGACGCTGTTAAATATGTTGTCACAACCTCATTCACAAATTGCTGCTCTCTATAGGGCATAATTTGATCTTATGTCGTAGCTGTAGATTTAACATACAACCATATAGGAGTATCCAGAGTGTGAAAGATGTCATAATTTACTTCAACTGAAAAGTTGTGTTAAACTTGTATCCGAACCTTGGAACTCCTGACGCAAAATGTTGTTAGTCTACATATTAACAAAAGAAACGCTTACACACCTTTTTCAATGGGAATTGCACTGCCATAATTAATTGGTACGCCAATCGTACTGACAATATGTAAGGAAATATATCAAGTGCAAGGATACCCTATTTCATATCACAAATTTTTAATGCTCATTTTGAGCTGCGCGAAGCAAGCTCCTACAATCCGCCCTGAAACTCTGTTAGTGTGTTCGTCCGTCCTTTCGTTACGGTAACATTAAATGATGTATCCATTTGATGCCTCCATGTTACAGCTGTCCCGGTAATTTATTTCGAATGCGCACGAACACGCGTATTTTCGCTGATTATCATTATAAAAAACATCGGGTTTGTGGACGCTGTTTTCGACCTAACCGAGGTCAAAGTTCGCAAGAGAGGTGATTCCAGTCCAACGGTTGTGGAAAAGCAAAAAGCAGAATGGCAATCGGCCATAAAAAGTAGAATGGGGCATGCAGAATCGGCAGAAAAGACAGAAAATAAAGGACGGAATATGCAGATAGCGAAGGACAATGGCAGAATCCGGCAGAAAGCAGATGGGCAGAATGGCAAATATGAAGAATACCCGGGTAGCATTATAGCAAAATACGGCAGGGGTGGAAACACGTGTGGTTTGGGTTCAACAAGAACTTGGCAGTTTTTAAATTTTTCCCTTTTTATGGGACCCCCTAATTTCAACAGGAAATGCATTGCACACTAAATAATTCATTCTTAAAAACATAGCACTGTGTGTTTCTCGATTTAGGTACAGTTGCGAGACATTCTCCAAACCAACGATAGGCGGTATGGGGCTAACTTGGCATCTACATGTTCCGAAAAAAGTACCTAGACTGAAGTCAAGATTATTAAAAATACAACAACATTAAAAAACCAAACAAACACAGCAACCAACTTGCATGTTAATAAAAATTCAGAAAATACAAACATCACACTTAAAAATCAATAAAATATAAACAAAAAAAAATTGCGGAGAAAGAAAAAAACCTAATGAAAACGCGTATAACTGCTAGTTGCTACTCTGCCTATCCTAAGGTCCGTTCATATTCCACTACTCTGCACTTCCTGCTACAGTACGTGCGTAATTTTAATGGTCCCGTTCATCTTACACTGTCAATGCAGTTTTGTTGCAGTGCCCTGCAATGCAGTTGCCAGTGCTGCAGTTGCCTATATATCGACCACTTTCTGCTAACAACTTGACCAACCCACTGCAAATACAAGTTACAAAAACGAATTTAAACTTCGTTGTAGTACTGCATTGCAGTATATCAGGCATGCAACGCACTGCACTACATCGCCTGTGGAAGCCAGAACGGACTTTACTTCAATGTTCCTTCACTTCCTCTGCACTCCTAACGAATCGATTAACTGCAGGTCAACCACGGTCACTGCAGGTCATTTAAATTAATTGCAGTACTGCACTGCGTTGCTGCACACTGCGAGTGATTTCAGTAACGATTTTGGTAGACTGCATGCAATACTGCACTACAAGGCAGTGAAGTATAACCGGACCTTACCTGCCCTTCAGTGGCCTTAATTCCTTTTAATTTACCATGGGGATTGGGGTTCATTAAAATTTATAATGACCTAGGGTTTACTGATTGCTCGTACATGTGCGCAAAAACGCGCTAAAAATTACCATTTAGACACATAAAATCGTTAAATGTACTTGTAAGTAGAACAAAGTGCCGCGAGCGTAATCTATTAGGTAAAATATGAGATTATTTTGGTCAAACGGGCGTTGACATGGGGGGTGAATCGTATTGACTACCCCCTCTCATCATATATCTATATATTAAAATTATATATATATTATTATATATAGATATATATATAATATATATATATAATATTAATATTATAAGTATATATATATACACCCCGGATCACTGTCACCCCCCCCCCCCCATATTGCTGCCCTTTCTGCCTGCCAATTTAGCTTTTCTGGCCATTCTGTCCCTTCTCCTTCGCGTGCTCAATCTGCTCATTCTGCCCATTTTGTTTTTCTTCTGTCATTCTGCCTCGATTTTCTCATTCTGCCCCATGCTGTCTTTCTGCCATATCTGACGTGTGTCTGCCTTTTACACTAACCGATAAATGAGCAACGCCATATTCAACCAATTGCACGCTGTAGTTTTGACCAACACATGCTCCAGAAATCAGGTCCCCATCACTAACCCACAGGGAACGCATTATTTTTTTCAATTATCTTTTTGGACTTAAAATTATTCCTTCTGACCTGGAAAAAATACTGAAATTTTAATTTGCGAGGTTCAACCCGAGAGCCACTGTATCTGAGGTCATCTACTATACCAAGACCGCGAGGATCGGTGGTGCCAGATTCTTGCCATTCTAATCCTTGACAAGGATTATCGCTAATCGGAACCACAATGCCTCACGGGTCCGAAAAGGGGCAAGAGCGCCGCAACGCCCCGCTGTACTTTCCCAGCCCCTTTGTTTACATACAAGTACTAGTCGTAATTTGCTTGGCGAATGCTTAAAAGTCTTACTCTTTCAACTACTTTTAGGACCTTTATCACCTAAGATTGCAATCATTTTGCTGTTTTTGGTTGTATATGATCGAGATATCCTAAAAAACGATTATATGGGTATTTCTTTTAGTGTTAGCAACTTTTAATGGGAGTTTTCAACACTCTACATTACATATTTGCTCGGCGAAGGCTTAAAATTCTTACTCTTTTAAACGGTTTTAGGACTTTTTATCCTTTTAGGTGATGGCAATCCTTGTGCTGTTCTTGTTGTAATAATGAACTGAGATATCCTCAAGAGATGGTTATTTTGTTGTGTTAAACAACTTTTTGCACGAAGCTACCTATTGGTGTAATTTGCGAAGTGTATGCCTAAGGCTGAGCTGCTGTGATTTATTAAAATGTGGGTCTTATTCAGGATTGCCCTGTTATTCATAAAGTAGCAAAAGTAATATTGATAACATTAATGTGGACTTTAATCGATTTTGTTAACAGATAAAAATTTTATTAATATAACAATACGTATAACTTAGAAGAACTTTGAAAGAAACGTAGTCATGGATGTAGCATCGATGGTATTAACTTAAAGTTTTTAGTGTTACTGACCAAGCTAGGCCATGCACTGTCGCAAATAGTTTTTAAACTAAACATGGTAATATAAAGCGACCATGTTCAATATAATTTAAACAACTTACATGTATCCAAATTAATTATAAGGAAACTATCCGAAGTATCAGGTACTTTTGAAATAAAATCCCCTAAAAGAATAAGCAAACAGAAACGACTCATTTTTCCCTGGTTCGGTCTATAGGGCTTATACTTATGGGATTTTCTTTTATTGTCTTAGCTTTTGGGTGTGGTGTCGCTACTGCTATTGTGTTCAGCGCACTCAATTAATAATGAATAAGCTCCGCTCTGGACGGTTTGCCACAACTTATGCTCCAGGAGAGGATTGGTCAAAATCTCACACTTGCCAAGCCAAATTACCATATTCAACCAGCGATTCACTTTGAAGTCGGCCATAATGGATTGCGCCTACCGTGGTTTTCATAGCTGAAATTGGCCGTCTTTTTATTGCTTTTTCGAAGGGCAACAAATTTACTATTTGATGAAGACTTGCTGAGAACGAGGCGGTGATTGCTGATAGTAGTTCTGATGACAGATTTGGTGGATTCACACGCAATTACCGCTGTTTATGCGAAGCCATAAAAGCACTGATACCGTGTACGATCGCCCGTGCTAGTACGATGCAAGCGTGAATGCTTAACTTCTGAAGCCATATTGATTAAAATTTAGCATGTTGTTGCCAAGAAGTTTAGCTTGGCGAATCATACAAAATAGGCCCTACAACATGTATTGGCATTACATTACATCACCGGGGCAGCTTTCACGCAGGATGAATTTGGTTTGTAAATTCCTGTAATTGTTTACATGTACAAAGTCAAACACTCGATCTCTAATCAAAACATGAAATAAGCCTGGTACGGCGTTTTAATCAGGTACGTACAAATGCCGAGCACATGAAAATACTCCCAGTATAAAGATGCATGTACAGTGAAATGTAGGGGTAAAGTGGGGTAAGTGGGGCACTTAAGCCTAAATTGGTTCGAAAACAAAGACATGTAGGTTTGTTATGAAAACATTTACGTTTAATATCAATGTGGGTCATGAGGGGCAGTGTTTAACTACTTCGTGTATTAAGTACCCACAGGCCTAGAAACCTGCTAATGTAGAACTGTCCCAGTTAACCCCCTTTTATATTCCCACATTGGGGTAGTGGGAACACGGACTTGGGTATTTAGTGCATTAGGGAGTAAGGCTAATCACGAAAAGAATCGTATTCCCACAAAAGTCATGTACATAATTGAAATGGTTTATCAGATACATACTAATTGACTATTATATTTTTTGCGCTCATAATTTTCACGTACTTTGAATAACTTGCCGAAAATTGCTATTTTATCATTTTTTGGTCCCGAAAATTCATATTTCAGAAAATGTATTTTTATCAATAATTTGTTGTATTATACTACACAATGTTCTTAGAATGGTATATTTTTTTCTCAAAAAATACAACAAAAAGAAAAAGGTACCAGCTAATAGCCATGTCCAACTTACCCTAAGTGAATTCCATGTGGAGTAATTGGGACAGCAGCATACTTAATTAGCTCTTTTGTTGCATATTAATTGGCAGAACTTTATACTTTTTTTGCACTTGCTTGTAAAACATGTAATTTATCATAAGGTTTTAAATGTATAGACTTAACTTTCTCTACTTTTCAGTAAAAATCTTGCATTTTTACAATTACACACCTTAATTAAATAATTCGCAGATTTTGGCACTAAATTGCGGTCAGTGGTTGACCTTGACACTTTTAAACCTTTCAAGATGTAATAAATCCATTCTTGATTTGAATGTAACAGCAAAACATGTTACGTAGAGTTGTTGGCACAACACTTTCATGTTGCCAAATTTTATTCTGATTGAGGAATTATGTAGTTTGTGTCCCACTTACCACCCCAGTGTCCACTTACCCCCCATTTTACCCTACTATTTTTTATTGCTTTTTCTTTTCGTGGCTCAGACCATTTTGAACTCACACCCTCCCCCACCGCTCAAATCAATCACATGTATTCATTCATTCGTCAGCTTCCTAGACATTCTCGGTCTTGTTAGTTTTAAATGTTTTTTGAAATGTTTAACAGTGTTTATGAAGTGGTTTGTGTCTTTAGAATTGGAATTCTATAGCATGATCTTTATTACTCATACGTTAATAAATACTTCAGTAATAAATAAAGGAAACAATTGTGTGATCACCCAATTTACCCTGTCAGGTGTTTAACACCACCCATTTAAATTTTGGACACAATGTCCCATTGTGGTGCCATTTTTTAAACGGTCCTATCCCACCTACAACCTTTTGATAAGTTTACATAGAGCTCTCTGAGTACCCCATTATCCAATTCTCCCCTCGCAAGTGAGACCAATATGTGGCTATGAACACCTTCACTCATTGTTTAACCATGTCCCCTGAAACAAGTGCAAATAAGGAACATAAATTTTTAGTATATTGCCCCTCCCCCGCCGCCACGAGTTCGGAACGGGGACCATAAAATGAGCAGCGTTCGTTCCGTTCCGTGCCGTTCGTCCGTCCGTCTGTGAATAAAAATTTTAACCCACGTTATAGATTTATCTGGAGTTCCCGTAAGGGCAAACAATGATGAAAATTGGGTTGGAAAGAAGCGGGTTGATGAGTTCTCGACCTGAGTATAAGTGTTTGGGCGTAAAATATGCTATTAGTATCCATTTTGCATACTTTAAAATGAAATTTTCCTGCAAGGCCTGTTTACACGTTTTCTGGAGTTCCGTATGTCGTATAAAATGAATGAACTTGGGTGGAAGGAAGCTGGGCTGAAGAGTTTCTCCTCGACCTGATATATTTTTGACGTATTTCGGGGAAATTGAGTAGGCAAATGAACTAAATTAATATGCCAAAATCAGCGTAATTGCTATATTTATGAGACTCTGTATCTGAATGCTCAAAATTCCTACGCTGCATGAAATCCTATCATGGGCACATCATTTTTTGCAATTTGAAAGTATGTGATATATGCCGCTTGGTATGCAAAATGAGCTAATTAAATATGCATAATTGAGTGTATCTCTGAAACGGTATATATCAGATAGGCAGAATTCCTTCTGCTACATGAGACTAGTTCTATGTATAGGGGAGGGGAATTGGGTGTTGGGGATGGGTAGGTTATTGTGGTGTGTTGGGGGAGGGGTGGGGTAAAGGAGGGTTTTGCAAGGTGTTGTGTTGCAGTGTGTTGAGGAGGGGGTGGGGGTGGGGTTGCATGGTGTTAGGGAGGTGTGTGCAGGGTGCTGGGAGGGGGTGATAGTGTTGGAGGGGTTAGGGTGTTGCGGGATGTTGTGGAGGGGATTGGGTGTTGCGGAGTGTTGAGTAAGGTAGCCCGTGTTTCGGTGTATTTGGGTTGGGTGTTGAGGGGTGTTAAGGAGGGGTGGGGTGGTGTTGGAGAATGGGGTGGGGTTTGCGGGGTATTGGGGTGGGTGTTGCGGTTGTTGGGTTTTGCAGGGTGTTTGGGGATGGGTGGGGTGCTGCGGGTTTTTGCGAGTGGTGGGGTATTGGAGTTGCATTTATTGCAGGTTAGTGATCGCGACATTCGTCGGGGCCATATTTTAACGCATCGGTAACTACGAGAGTTCGCCTTTTTGTCATTATTTTATAAAACTTAATTAACAAATAATGTAGATCTTATTATTGTTATGTTCAAAATTAGGTACAAATTTATTTACAAATGGCAGCCATTTTGAAATTCAAGATGGATCCTATCACCAAAATTGTAGCTCTATGATAAGTGAGTTTGTGCAATTTTAATGGGGGGTATTAGTGGCCATTTGGCTGCCATCTTCTTGGAAAAAAAACCTTTTCTCCGGGGCCCCAATTTTATTACACTTTTCTGTTTGTTCTATGAGGTCCAGTCGGACAAAATCCACTGAAAAACTTTTTTGCAGCAATATTTTGGGGGACGTAATTGTTTTTTCCCCGTCCCTTCTTTTCATATATTTAACCCATATCTTATCTCCTGATTTGCTCATTACTGATGTCCAAACACCGTCCATCAGACATTATACTTAAATGGCCGATAGATAGGCGTTAGGGGGGGTGTTTGGAAACAATCCTACATTGTCAGCATTTGAGAACTTACGCACAGACATACACAGCAGTTAATATATAAGCAGTCTACTTTGACTATGTTTTACTCGTTCCTGTATGCTCAATTTCCTCAGCATCAAGAAAATCAATCCCACCAGAAAGAGAAAGAATCAAACTTTGCTGATCGTGGAAACGGAGAGTAAATTGTCACAAGTGATTTAGTTAGAGTGACACACACAGACCAAGCTGGAGGAAATATTCCCTAAAGACGGTTAAAGAGCCATGCTCAAACAAACAGAAGTCATCAACATCCTTCTGGTGGTATTGTTGGAGCATTGGAGATTTTTGAAGATTTCGAAAAGGAGGACAGTGGGATATATCAACAAACACTCATCAGGTA
>JAMKCH010047225.1:0-11568 GCA_023653785.1 Ophioderma brevispina
AATCGTATTTCATCTATGTACAAAAAGTTTATAAATAGTCATCAATAGTTCTCTTACCTTTCTAAAGGCATTAGCTTCGGCTGGAAAATCGTCCATATATTCAACCATTTGTCTTGACTTGCACGTCTAGTGGAGTCCAGACCGTTGATTACTTGTTAATAAAACATGAAAATATTTGATCAAATAAAGCACTTATGATGGCGAACAAAATAGCATCGGGGAATTCGTTTTATTTCAACTAATTAAATAAAGTTCGGACTAAGGTCAATTTACCTTACGAGAATAATCCACCTGGGCCCTCAGTTCGTCATTGGTATCTTGAAGTTTTCTGTTTGCCTCCCTGATAAAACAAAATATTTCATGTAAACGCGAGCATCGCTTGTGTGAATTTAGAATTGATTAAAAACGTTTATAGTGGAAAAATCATATTTTTACGACATGGTGTTTGGATAAGACCTTGTCTAAAATCGAACATATGAGGATATCTACCCCGGTGTTGGTATAAGGGATATTAAGAAGTTGATTAAAATGAACATCTTGAAGGCTCTATCTTACCTTTGCTAAATCAAATTAATGGAAGTAATGACTGAGTCCTGTTAAGATTCTGTGTTCATGGATTGAAATCTGAATAGGGTTTCTCACTGAAATAATCAATAAACACCTTGCGTTATTTGTTTATAGGTTATACAGTTCGTTGGACATGCACATATTTTAGCATTTCTCGCTAATAGGTCTTATTTAATATGAAAAAACAAGATTGTCAAAACTATTGTCTATTATGGCGGACCCTTGAGACAGAAAATGAGCAGGGAGAATGGGTGGCGGTCGTCAAGAAGTTAGTTAACGTTCACTATTATAATGAAATGCATATTTGAGAAAGAGTACTTGTCAATATTCTTTATAAAATATCCATGGCATCCATTCCCTGTTTACGGTATGCGAAACATATGTTGAGAATATTAACCATTAAGTGCCGCAAACTTAAAAAAACTTCCGTTAGTGCCCAAGGGGGGGGTTCCTAGGGACCCAAACCCAGTAACCACTTTCGTGGGACGTTTGATCATGACACTAAACACAAATAAATGGGGGCAACGTAAAAATGCCATTAATAAAAAAAAATACCCACAAATAAAAATGGAAAATCAGACCTTTGCTCATGACCTAGGGCCCAATTGAAATTGTTCACTCTTCGCAAAAGGGAGTGGTTCGCACCATTTCCATCCATCAACAATCCAATATAAGGTTTTGAACAAAATAATTCATTATATTCACTCTGATAGGGTTAGCACGGGTGTCCTTTTCAACATTTATTATTATTAACACTTCATTAAATAACATTTTCATAATAATTCACACCTTGGGGTAATGATATTGGTGGATTCTGAAAGGGAGATAACTGTCGACCTGGGTTTAACCAGGGTTAGTCCTACAAGCCGGGACCTTTTTCTTATTAACATATCTGAAAGTTAAATGTAACAGGTGAAGAAAATTCCCTCATGGATCGGCCGGAACAGCCTATGCATGAGGAATTTTCTCACCGTTACAGCACACTTTAGAGGTTGTTATAAGAAAAAAGGTACCCTCTTGTAGGATACCCTGGTTTAAACCCAGGTCTAAGTAGTCTTCCTTTCGGCACATTCCAGGCCATCGAGTTTACTGGTGAATTACGTATCCATGAAGCTATTGTCTCATCAGTACCGGCTTTTAAACGAGCTACCAATTACTTCTAGCTAGAGCCAGGTTAGTTTGTGCCTCGGTAACATGACTCTTGAGGGTTCGATTCTCAACTGTCAACTCGTCAATCTGCTTTCGAAGGCCTGTAAAAATCGGCTTTTTTATATCCGTCCAAGCACTTTTCTCACACTGTGGCAAAGAAATTTGAACCATTGTATTCGTTTTAATATCTTAGTTTTAAATTTGCAAACCCTTTGTAAATATATACGGGAGCTAATACCAGGTATTTTGAAATCTACACAGAAACACATCAGTTAGATTTATCAGAAAAGTAACATAACCATTTATTATTAACGATGAACGGATATCTTTTCTCAGCGTCTAGTCTTTATTGCTCGTAACAGTAATTGTAAATTAGATGGCGTTTATCACCATATGAGGAAATTATGTCACATAAAATATCCCTCCAAGGCTTTTGATAATTTAAATCCCCTGAAAATGACTTATTTCAAGAATTTACAACACAAATACGTATGGTATCTCTTTATACCATATGTCAAATGATTATGACATATGTTTCTATATTCTGCTGAGAATGATAATCACACTCATACTGAAGTGAATATAATTGCACGTCATGTGACGTGTTTTCTGAAATTCATCTGAATCTGCACGATAATGAAAATTAATTTGAAGTGCTACGACTATTATGTAGTTATAATTTTGATTGATCTTAATGCTTTTATTTATTTCCTTTATCCTATTTTTATCAATACAACAACACAATCGAGCAATAGTGCTTTCACTCATCACGTTCAAGTCGACCCGAACAAACAACTTGTCACGGAGCAGTGTTTGCCCCCTGGTATTGGTGGGGTCATACACCCCCTTTTTTTCCCCGTCGACATACGTCGTGCCAACGCTAGCCTTTTTCGAACATTCTTTGGGCGGTAGATGCATAAACGTATTACGAGTCGTGTGAAAATCATGTTCGAAAGTCTAGCGTTGCATTCACAGATCGTCCGGCTGTTGAAGTATGACCAACCATACTATGATCTATATACAAAAACTTGCCGCATTTAAGCACAGCAGCAATTACTCCCCGTAATTTCTTGTGGCCTCACCCACCTCCAGTCAAAATCCCTGTGTAGTCCTTTGAGTTTTTACTACCAGTATATACCAAGTACGATTGAATTCGACTCCCGTATTCGTACTTTTTTGCATAAAACATTCACTACAATACTCTGTACAATGCGTTGATTGTGCAGAGAAATGTTAGTTTCAAGTACGGACGGCGATTTGTCGGGTCAGAGGCCGTTCACTGTCTGATGATTGGTCCAGTGAAAAGCAATCACTGTCAAGCCTTTACTCTTTACTGTGTAGACTGGAATTCAACTATATACCATTGATACTCACTGCCTGTTGCTTGTGACCATGGCGACGGGTGATCAACGGCAGTTCACAACTGCGATTGTGGCACTTGAAGTAACCTGCTTTTCATGCGATGTGAACACCCTAAGGACACCTTATTCCAAAAGTATTTTATATCATGGAAAACCTGTGGCTTCATAATAACAAGACTATGCCTAAAAAGGACAATCTTCATGCAATTTTAGTGCACAATTTGTGAAATGCAACAACACATTGAGTTTTGTATCACTTTATTGTAATGAATCTATGGCCACAGGCATCAACAATCATAATGCTCAAACCTTTATGGGAAACAAAGACATTCAGTTGTTCATGTTCACTTTTTCTGATACATCTGGTATTAATTTTTGAAGTAGAAAATCACATTGCTGGAACACCAAGCTTCAGTTTACCATACTACTTCCCTTTGTAAGAGGGAACTTCTTATCTAGAGCAAAGGCCAAATCACTATTGTGTAGTAATTCTGTCATACATTGCTGTACAAAATTGTGCCTGTTTACCACACGTGAAATATTATCTGCTTAATTAAATAGTTCCATGCTATCAGTGGTAAAATATACATACAAACAAGTAATCTGTACCACAATTGTATCTTAAACCTTGGAAAAATTATTTTGGATATAACTTGGCTATAGAAGAAAGTCATTCTACATGTTAATCATTGTCAAGGCAAATTTTTGCAATCCTGACCCAACTCATCAGAAAAACTGTTACAATAGCTACCTTTTAGGTTAGGACTAGTGTCATTTAGTGCAAGCAGGAAATGTCACTATCACTAGTGGTGCAAGTAGGGGTAGGTATATCACTGACCCTGGCCATGCATGGAAATATGAGCCTCTTGAAGTCAACAGGCATATCATAACAGCTGAAAGTGTAAACATGGATTGTCTTTATCACACAAATAGAACTGAGTACCACTGCATGAGGGTTTGGTCCAATGCAGTGTTATTTCGCATGGCAGAAGAACAAAAATGCATCATTTTTTCCAATACCCAAGAAGTAGTAACGATGTTTTGCTTTTATTTCTCCACGCCCGACGCTATAAAGTTTACATAAAGAAATCGACGAGTCCATCAATCCACCATGATGATTAGGATATTGGTACGCTCCCTCTGTTTACATGATGGAAGGATATCCGACGTAGCTAAACTGAAGCATCTCCTTAGTTTTATTGAAATCGTTGTCCATTACAATAGACCTTTTTCGTCACTGTCCAATGTTTTGGCTATACTTGGATGCAGCCTACATGATCTCCACATTACCCCGGGCATAAATTTGCATCTATTCCCGCATAAACAGTCAATAGTTTTTATAATCGATGCAATTCGTTATTTTCTTTTATTCCTCCTTTGAAATATGAAACTCAGACAAAACGTATGCTATATGAGTATATCCACAAATCAAATGCAAGAATATCTTTATACGTTATACCCTGGAGTTATTACTATATAGCTCCATATTTTCCCCTACAGCTGCATGGAATACTCTCATGGAAGCATTTCCACAAGGGAGGTCAAGAGGTCCAGTGGAAACTGCAAGGAACTCATGAGCTTAGACCGTTAAAATGGTGAGTTCGGGGGAGCCCCACTGTGGTCAAATGTGTTTGTGTCCCTGCAAGATACTTAATCCCAATTGCCTCGCCGACCCAATCGAATCTTGGAGCTGTTTTGGGAAATTTTACAATCTAATGATGATAGGCTTAAGCGCGTAAGTTATAGTATCTTTGAGCAGCCACCTAGATGAAGAGAAAGTGATTGTCCGATTTCGTGAAGGTGTCGCATAATTACTGTCAACCGCGCTGGAGCTGTTTTACGGGGATTCAGTGCTATATAAAAACTGGTATTATTGTTATCGATTATATAGATTAACCACGTATATACATTTTATGATTGCGAGTTGTGGAATAGGATGCTCTTCGCTCACTTCCGAAATTTCCCCATTGACCTGTATCCTGGGGTCCAGGACTATGTCATTAGTTTACTCATACTACAATGTAGTTATGATTTGTTGTCATTATCCGTATTATGTTCATTAAAATGTATCCTGCGTGAATTTGAAGAGCT
The DNA here is from genome assembly GCA_023653785.1 of Ophioderma brevispina. Lineage (NCBI taxonomy): Eukaryota > Metazoa > Echinodermata > Ophiuroidea > Amphilepidida > Ophiodermatidae > Ophioderma > Ophioderma brevispina. Next base: position 5,169 of record JAMKCH010047225.1, read on the forward strand.
TAACTGACCGACTGAAAGTTGTTGAATTAGCTTGTAAGCTGATGATCTCCGCTCCAGATTAAGTGTCTCAGTTCATCGGTGTTTTCCTCTTCATTCCTTTGCCGCTCCTTAAACTTTTCACAAAACCAATTTAAAAAAAATAAGCGTGTTTAGCACGTACATAACTTTAATATTTCTTGGCCGTAAGGTAAATGGTTTACAACTCTACGCGACTCTTATCGAAATCAGCAGCACGCTCTTTAGTGTTCATCCTTAGTAATGATCGATAATTGATTGTATGATACTCTATTTATGATTCATAAACAGTATCTTCATGTTGCCTTTTATTCTAAAACTGTTGTAGAACCGTAAAAGATAGATATCTGATCACGAAAGGAATAAAATAAGGTCTAATTTTGAAATACACTATTTTTCTAAACGGGTCCGTGTGTTTTTCTAGATTGGATATTATACAAATAATGAATGTTTATGTGTGCAATGGCTAAGAATATTTCATACGTGGAAAGATTGGAATGAAATGTTCCATCAAGAGGCGTTAGATATCATATATTATATAGCTAGTTTCGTTATAGATAAGATTAAAATTCAATTGCAGAATGACGCAAGACTATTCTGTTAACCTCAAGAAGTCTGTTGATTAATTATTCTGACGGTATCCCAATTCGTTAAGTTACTCTTTAGGACCCGAGGATTCACCCCCTCGTGTCACATGTAATAGTGTGCCTGTGTGTTAATGTATGTATATACAGAGAGACATTGTATTATGTCATTGTCATATGAAAAAAGTTCCTTACTATACTAGTCAGAACCGGGAGTCAGACATCATCTGACCCTTTAAACACTTAAAAAAAAAATTGTTCAAAAAAGCCCCAAGTTAGACTATCTTCAGACCAAAATGGTTTATAGAATAAACCAAAAAACTATCACTGATAACTTAGCAAGGTAGTATAGTATACGGAATATGGTATGACTTTTCTATTTAACTCTACTGCCCATTATTACAAATGCAAGATTCCGATTGGTCATTTTACTGCTTATTCAGCAATAATGGGTCGTGAATGTATTTTCCTACTAAATTCAAGATGTTCGGTAATAGCAGAATGTGGGATTTATGGGTCTCATAATGTATCCTCGGCAGGAAAAAGGGCTCGGCTGCGCCCGCCATTATTTAGGTTTTTCGACCCTCGAACACATAATTCGCCCCATAAATAATATTCATACCCTTATCAAATAACGAATTCTTAATAATAAAATCGTCCACGTCCCTTTTAAATATTGTAATGAAAGTAATACAATAACAAAGTTTTTTTGTCATCGTCATTGTTTTCTAGTTTGCCCAAAAGAAGTATTTTCGGTGATCATATCTCAAGGAGGATTACCACACAGCATTTTTCAAGAAGTTGAGTTTATTCAGTTTGCACCATTTGTTTGAAAACAATCTGCCCGTGCATCATTTCGAACTCAATTACAGGCGCATTGATCGGCAGTAATATGATCGAATCGGCAGACATGGCAGTATCTTATGACGTCAGTTTCGGCCATCTTGCCCACTGCCGGCAGGCGGAGCAAACGGCCGTTACGACCTCAACGCGTCTGCACGAACACGGCGGTGATACCGGAATGTCCATAGATAGCTGTTGCACGGTACAGATGTTGGCCATAGCAGTCGATATAAACTGGCGAACAAGAGGTTCTATATAGATAGAGAGGCAAAAACGTTAAGTAATCTTAAGAAAAATTCACCTTCTCGCATGTTTTGCCGACCACAAAGAAAACATAGAGTAGGCCTACAACAATAGAAAGCAATGGCTGCCTCCGCTTCTTCCCACATACTGTGGGTGCCGCTTTGCATATTACACTAATCGGTAGTGACTACAATTAATGTATGTGTAGAGTGCCAGGGTAATAAGTGTACCTGGAATATTGTGCTCAGTACTTTTTTTCTCATAATGCAATGCGCGCTTAGGTGAAAAAGAGGTGTATGCATTGAGGCGGTTTATTAAGATCAGGACGACTGATGTGTCATTTCATTGGGTGTGGCCATGGTAGGACAAAAAGTTAACCACCCAATAAGCACCCAACATCCAACAACTGATATTTTGGCGGATTGTTTGTATCGAATGACATTATGTGTGTATAAAACACCCAAATTATTAATTATTCCGTGCAATATTCGAAATGTCAGCGCCCAGCACGGACGACTGGTTTTGGATGCGTTTACCCCCTTGCTGGCGAATGTATTGTAGATATGCCATGGTATTTGGATAGAGCACAATAAGCGGTAACGTGCGCAGGGCGGAACCAGACCTTTGCAAATGGGGGGGGGGGGCTGAAGGGGTGCCAAGGTTTTTTGTGGGGGGGCAAATTTGGGTCCTTTCCATAGACACTGGACAAAAAGTCGTTCATCGGGGGGGGGGGGCTGAAGGGGGGCAAGGGTTCTGTTTGGGGGGCTTGAGCCCCTGCCCCCCGCTGTTTACGCCACTGGAACGTGCGCAAAGGAGCTAGGCCCAGGGGGGGAGGTGTGACCCCCTCCCAGTTTGGTTGGACAGTTGAGAAACGACATTCACGAAGAAGATCAACGTTACTAATGCGTTAAAATTTAATCAGGCCTGCTTTAATACATTGACCGTTTCATTCGCAGGGGAAGATTAGTCTTGACCCCCCACCCCAAAAAAAAAAGATATGCGCATGCGGTATGCCACTGCCGTTAATATAATAAAGCGAAAGAATTCCTGGATGCCCGCCCAGCAATGCACTCCCGTATTACACGCTCCAGATAGTGGTGAGAATACCCTTAATTTAGTCCCCATAGACCCCAATTTTTTTAATTCGCGGGCACCGAAAGATTTCATTTTGGACCATAGTATATGATCGATGAGGTCATTGAGTCATTAAAACGCTGCTCAGTTGATAATAGGAAATTGTGTAGGCCCTACTTTTAGCGCTTTTGATGGCCCAAAACCTTAAGGAGGATGGCCCGAGTTTAAAGGATATGAACTTTCGTCTTTGATAGATTGCCTTCACCCAAAACTCCATCTGCAAAGTTTTGCGCCGATAATTTCAAGCCGTTTGATGTGAGAGCTAAACCGTTGTTACGTTCAACTGGACAAGGCCAAAACCACCTCAAAACTACGGATCAAACTCCGGATAACTAGGACAATACACTGTGAAACTTGATATAAAATTTTAAAACAAAGTATTTTATTTTAATTGTGTGTTTAAATCAATCTCATTATAACTCGATTAGTATCAATAATCAAAAAATTTTTTTAAGTTTATCTAATAATAAGTTGTTAATTAATGAACTACTAAACTTACTAACTGGTGTTGTTTGTGACCGGCGACGCGGGCTGCAGCGAGAGAAAATAAGATGCCGAACTTGCAAAGAGTCCTGGCGAATATTCCGGCGCAAAACCCAATTCCAAAGTGAGGACGTGTCCACGGACGACTTGTCCTTACTGAAAAAAACCAGCTCCTATTGACTCCCGAAGCTCGGATGGTCGACTAAATATAAAGTCCAAAAGTGCTGTGTTAGCTGTTTATCCTGAATAATCAGAGCCAGACGAAATCGGAACCGAACCCGGCTCGCTACACAATCGGCACCCGAAAAAAAACTGCTGGAGCTGAGACTACTTATGACAATGTCCACTACATGGACGATTTGTACTAGACTGTGCTTACTGTCAACTGTTCAACTTGGACACTCTGCTAATAAACTGGGAGCACGATGTTATGAAAACTCGCCTTGGAGTAACGATGTTTTGATTTTACTCTGCCTCATCTTCTATCACAGGGCTGTATATATCCCTATCAACAATTCTAGAAGGATCTAGCGCAGTCTAGATGAGTCGTGTGGTGGACTAAATCTAGCCCATTACATCATAAGTCCTGAACATACTGCACAGATCTCCACTGTTCTATATGGATACCGCACTTTCTCCCTGCCCGTACATGCAGTAGGGCGCCACTATAGCCAGAAAAAGCACAGAGGCTTAGTCAGATCTCCTGGACGGACTATGTGCTAATTTATGACTTAATCTTGCGTCAAAGTGAATAAATCATTGCTATTCTTTGGGCCGTAACACCCTCCCCTTAAAGAAGGAAGTTGATTGAAAACCAAACTTTCGTAACCTATTAAGGCTTTAATATTTTTAAACTTAATATAAATAAACGTATTCACACTGTTACACTTCCCCTTTTTAAACCGCTTTACGTGTTTCTGACTAACTACACTATTCTGTATAAGGCATCAGCCATCATTATCTTTGCCTTTGATGTGTCTGAGTGTCTAGGTTTTGTACTCTTTCAAGGTCAAACTCCACCTCACTAACCTTTGATTCTTGTTTTTCATCCTGTGAATGAAGGTGAGGGGGGTGGTGATCTGTGAAAACCGCACTGGGTGCACTGTGGTGCCCAATATACATCAAATGCCTAATGCCAAAATCAGAGGAAGACACTCCTTCTCAATAGTGGATAATTTTTGGTGCTGTTAACTTCTTGGAAGAAATACGAAATAGGGTGTTCCCTATTCCGTCTTCTCCTCTTGGCCTAAGAACTCCACCACACCATATGTCACTGGCAATCTATGGCCAACTTGAATGGGTTCTGAAAGTCTGGTGCAATCAGAACTGGTCATAATCAGTTACGTGCTTTGATTTTCTGGAAACTAATTTCACAATCCTGTGACCAAACAAATTTGACCTATTTTTTGGCTAGCAAATTTGTCAAAGGACGGGCAATATCTGAAAAGTTTGGACAAAACTTCCTGTAATATCCCGCCATACCTAAGAATCTCTGAGTGTCTTTTCTGGTTACTATGTGTAGGGAATATCTCAATTGCTTCAACTTAAGCCTTGACAGGCTTGACCTTGCCCTTGACCTACTACATGACCCAAATAAGTGACATTGCCATGGCAAAACTCACTCTTGGCTAAATACTGTCAGGTGTTTTCTGACAATTTCGGAAACAAGTGATGGAGCTGCCAAATGTATTGTTCCCCAAGATCTGACGTACACAATCAAATTCATTCAACATAGGCTGCACAGCCTTCTATGGTCAGCAACTATATGATTTTACATTCTTTGGACGGTTGCCGGGGCGTTTTTCATACCGAAAGGCATTACCTGATACTGAAAAAAGCCCATCCGGCGTGCGCAAAAATGCCTGCGAAATTTCTTTTGCACGATCAGTAAGGGGAACCTCCAATACCCCTGTTAAAAGAGCAAAAGCTATCAAACTTGCTTTTGACGTACTTTGAATTTCCAATTTTTGTCAATGCGTCATCAATACGAGGTATTGGAAACGGAAATGAATCAGTCTTTGAACAATGATTTACCCTTCTGAAGTCGGTCAAAACCTAAGGGAACCATCAGGGTTTGGAACCAGAATACATGGGGGACTCCATTCACTTTTGCTTGCTTCAATTATTTGATTTTCCAACATGTACTCTATCTCTTTGTTGAGATGTTCTTTCTTAATAGGATTTACTCTGTAAGGGTGCTGTTTCGTTTTTAGGGGTAACAATCACCCACTCCAACAGTCATGTAAGCAGCAGTGGTTTTACTAGGAACATCAGGAAAAAATATCTCAACTCCTTGAAAATTCAACGCTGATTTCACACTGTTGATTTTCCGAAAGATGGCCTAGTTTTGTATCCAAAATCCTGGCACATCTAATTTTGCAATTTGATGGCTAGTCATGCTGCTTGTCATCATTGTTTGCATATGAACAATTTCATATGACTTACAGAGCACATGGTTGGCCAAATGCCATCGTCATTTCTACCTAGATACTCCTTCAGCATATTTAAATGGCATTAATGCCTACTCTCCGCCTATCTGGCGTTTTGGACTATTGTAGTCAATTCATTGACTTGTGACTCTACTGGATAGGGACCATGATATTTGGCCTGCAGTGGGTGTCCAGGAATTGGAGAACAAGGATAATTACTTGATTCCTGGCCTAAAGATCCTACTTTGCATCTTGGTCATACCACTTCTTCATTTAGTCTGGGCTGCTTCAAAATTCTCCTGGCAATTTCATTTGCCCTATTGAGCCTATAACTTGAATTGGTGAAACTAGTCCAAAAAGTTGGTTCTGTCAGTGTATCATGCAGCCATTTTCTCCTTTAGGAGTTTTTCAGGGGACCGCGAACTGTACTCCCAAAAACTAACTCAAACGGACTGAAACCTAGGGTTTCCTGAACTGTTCCCTTTTCTTTTTACAGCACAATACAAGTAAACTCCCTCATCCCAGTCCCATTCTCAAATTCCAAACAGTAAGTCCTAATCATGTTCTTCAGTGTTTGTGGAATCTCTAAAGCCCTGGGACTCAGCATGATAGGCATGGGACAAATACCGTTCTATCCCTAACTCATACATCTTTTGTTGAAATAGGCCA
>JAMKCH010047226.1:0-11138 GCA_023653785.1 Ophioderma brevispina
AGGATTTGGCCGGCCCGCGACTTGACATAGCTCCAGAAGGATTTGGTGGGAGAATCATTATTCAAAAGGCTGCAAAAAGGTTTGCTTTGGCAATTCAATGGTTGAGAGAGCATTCCTGGCATCTTTTATTTGAGATAAATATCAGTTTTCATGTATTATAGTTATTACTATCCGTACGGACACTACTACAACATGCAGTTCAATGGAGATTCCATCATTACACTGCTGTTTTCTTCCTTCTCTCATTTTCACTGGTAAACTATGATGACAAATAGACAGACCTTCTTCAATTGCTGCTATTTCTGTAATTTAAGATATTTAAATTACTCTTTTTTGGGTAAAAATCACTGACAGTGGGTCCGTTAATAAGAGGTGGAAAAAGTCATCCATGTTAATTTGTAGCTAACTTTAAGTTCGCCAGGAACTTTTAATCAATCAATGCCAATCTATCATAGAAGTTCAACCATTGAACATTAATTGCACAGGCTACAGAGTGGTCACAGGTTGGATGGAAATCAACTCTGGCATGTGCTTCTTGTTGTTAATGCCCTTTCCTGCGCAAATACCTTTTTCCTGCTTCATTTTTAATTAGTAAAATCATTGTTTACCCAACAAGGGCACCGATTTGGTGTTTAATCATTTCAGGTGAGGTTCATTAATAAAACGCTTTACAAAACCATACATAAATACCAATTTTGAAAAGCTTGAGGGTCACTATTTTTCAGAATGCCAGTTTCTCTTTAAAGACACTATTTATGATCTACCCAAAGAGTCAAAATAATTGAAATTTGCAGGAATACCTTGAAAGTGAAGGAAAGTCTGTAGAATTTCTTGTTATTTTTCAAACAAGGAATTGACAGAAAAGGGCAGAAAACACAGTTTCAAATTAAGCTTCATCTTCATTCAATTACGTGTAGTAACAAGTGTCTGTACGGACAGGAATGACTGAAATAATCCCATTTTGGGTCTTATTAGGTTGCTTTATTTGGCCCGAACACTGTAGGGTATGTACAGATATTGTTTTTTCTTAGCCAATATAGTTAATGTTTATGTTCCGTAACATTGTTTGCAATCATAATGAGCACTATTTTATTTTTCAATTATTCGTACTTTGAAGAAACAGCCAGTTTCACCAACCTTTGCAAGCTCTAATAGTCTACAATATTGTGTCAAAAACCATCACCCCTACCTTTAAAATTGATTTTTGCAACTGTTTCTTTGATTTAAAATACGACTAAAATCACATTCATAAGATGTGATCACAAAAGCTCAAACTTTGATAGTTTCTTTAAAATACAAAATAATGACTTTTTTAAGAGTTTCAGCATCTTTCCCCCCCCCATAACGGGGGGCATAACATTGTAACGCGGTGGTTACGGGAAACATAACATCGACTTTATAAATACGCCTTATACTTGTTACAAAACAGGCAACAAAAATCGATTTGTTATATTTTTTTTATATTTTTCTATATAGCCCAATCACCAATATTGCCTTTATAATGGGGCCCCAGTGTGTGATTACAAATTGCCAAAAGTAAGAAAACCATGAGAAGCCGATTGCCGAAGCTCTTTTCCCTACACCCGGGGGTCCAGGGGCCCTTAGGGACCACAAGGTCCCCTCACGGGGTCCAGGTTTAAAAGAAATATGAAAAGGTTCTATAATCAAAAGTCTCAACTTTGAAGCTGCATTACTTGAAACTGAGCCACATACATGACTGCATCATGATATGCAGCTTTCGTGGAATTGACATAGCTCCGCCGCCTGACAGCCCACATTTAAGGAAAATGCCAGTAGAAATTAAACCATTGAACCAGATTCTTTTCTATATGTACATCATAAAAAGAATGTCTAGCATGTTGATTTCAAAAGATCGGTAACTTGAAAAAAAAAAATGAGCCATCTACGTACAACTGCATCATGAGAACCGGAAAAAATGGAAAGCCTTCCGAAACTGAACAGTCCCCATGGAAGGAACTGTCCAGGATGAAGACAGTCCATAGGATAATATTGTTTATGCCACAGTATAACATTAAAATTACTTATCAGTCCAAACTTTAACTGAAGGCTCATAACATTGTCAACTAAGCTAACCTGTGCACAATATGGCATACACCATGAGATAGAGATCTTTAAAATACAGCTTTTCCAGAAAAAATGCAGAGTTTCTCCATCGACAACCCCTTTAAGGAACTGTCAGTATGAACTAATTAAGTTCATATGGAGGAAACACAACACCTTATGCCATTCCACAGCTGTTGAAAGTCTCATTTTATTATGCAAAACGATCCTAAAACAAAAAAAATATTAATGGTGACACACTTTTGACAACTAAATTGGAGGAGTTAGTATTTATTTCCCCCACCTATATCCTGTGTAAAATTGGATTGAAAATTCATTGCGGGCGCAAATATGATTTTTCATAAAAAATCTAATGGGAAAAGGCCATTATAGAGGGCGCTTTTTTTATAACACCTTTGTAGGCTATATGGCAAGATTCCCGCAAGGGATTTTATGATTTTGCGAGTTTTATATAGGATCTTGCTTGTCCCAACTTATATCAGCTGTCAAATTGTGTCGCCATTTGCTAAAATTGCTCTAAAAATAAAAGAATTTTGCACGGGGTCCAACAGAGTGATTCCTAAGCAAAGAATGATATTTTGCAATTTGATCACCGATAGCATCTTAAGGTGCGGTCCTATTGATTTTGGACCCCTGATCTCCCCGGAAGTAGTATCGACTTTGATGTTAGAATGAAGGCCGTATTTTTCTCATTGTCATCCAGGAAAGGTAGACTTTAATGGTGAACCAACGTATAGCACAGTAGGGCTTTTCAATAGGAATCATTGCTTCTGCCAGAACGCTTCCCAGGTACTTGATCGGTGGATGATATGTGAATTATTTGCCAGGCTCTCATATCACATAGAGAGAACACAAAAAGAATGAATCGGAACAAGCACCTTAAAAAGTGCATGACAGATATATTATTGCATCATTTACTAGTTTTAATCCAATCTCTTATGACCTTTCGGTGTCTTTTACATTTTTCGATGGCAGCGTTTGGAAGGTCGTTGGTTGGTTGGCCCAACCCAACTGACCGTTCTCGCGATTTGTTGTTCTAGCAATTCCTCGCCATTACCTGAACATCCAAAGTCTTGTTATATTTTTTTCTCGAACCACTCAGTGTTTTGCTGCCTTTAGGTGGTGGCTCCTCACAATAACTATATAATGTAGGCATTGAGGCTGAATTATGAAAACAAAAGTATTTAAAAGATAAAACACACCAGCAATCATAGCTGGGTAACTAAGTCATGTAGCTTAAGGCTGACTCAGAGATTTTGAAAATTATATATACTTTTTGTGTGTATTATTTAAAAATAGCACTAGAACTACAATAATCACTTAAAATCTCAATTATAAAGTTTGGAGATAAAAATATTTTTAGTTTTGAGTAACCTACCATAGGATACTGTGAAAACAAAATTATTCAAGATCTTGAATTTTAGTTGTGATTTTCTACATGAAGGACTTTTGCTTTGAACTTAGCTATGTCACACACTGTTATTATAAGTAGTATATACATCCAAGAACCTGATTTGTTAGAAAATTGTCAGGAAATTGAGTCAAGCCTTTACAGGGTCAAAAAAGCTTACAAATCTAGATTAAAAAAAAGAATATCACAACAACAAATCACCACCCAATTTATAACTGTTTGTGCATGCTTGAAAAAATCCAAAGAAATAAATGAATATCACTTATCTTGTAGAATATATCCTCAGCTAACTTTAACTGATGGTGATTTAACTAAATGCTGTCTCAATACTTTAATCTCTAGCCGGTTTTGTTAAAGTCTTACAGCCAGATGATATTATCTTTACTTCTTGGCTAAACCTTTCACAATGGTCTCTGCACTAGTGAATGAAGACTAAACCAAAAGTTTTTGTTCTTTTAACTTATCAACAGAATATATAATTCAAAGACAGACCCACCAAACTGATTTATCATCATATTTGGCTGCTTGTTTGAAATGTGCTTAACTTTTTTATTAACAAAGTGACATTGTTCCATGTCACTTCAAGCTATTAACTACACGTTTGCACGACAAAATAGCTCGGAATAAAGCTTTCTGACATTAACTATTTTATCTGTCTTGGTTTTGCATTTATTATGACAGATGTTTGTGGTTGGTTAGTTGCAGGCCACCTGGGAGAGCAGCAACTGCATACTTTACCTTTGAGACATCAAATTGTTCTTTTGGAACATTGACATAGCAATTAAAGCACTCCTTTGACAATGTATTGTCGCTCATCGATGCCTTTAACTTGCTGACCCACTTATCCGTCCAACCTCCTCAAATACCCTCTCCACTGGTCAGTTTGACATAAGTTGACGGCGACTGTGGTATCTGCAAATAAGTCATAATTATAAAGAACCACAATTAGCTGACTGATTATACTTGGGTATCAAATAGAATGGATTGAATGGATAGATGCTTTTAAAATTACGGCAATCAATCAAAAAACCATCCCATTTTAATTGTTTTTTTTTACATTTTTATACTACTAGTACCATTTCCTGCTGTACATGCACTTACACTGATTATGATGTTGCCTTCAAAAAATGAATTACGTGTTGCTTGGTGATAGGCCGAAGTGTACGGCCTCGATTCAGGGTCTCTTGGTAACTTTAAATCGAAATGACTTTCGTTTACACTCAAAAAAGTCGTAATACAATCATGACTTAGTCAAATTCACCTTAAATGATGATGATAAGTCGTCATTGAAATAAAAAATTTATTAATTGTTAAAAAAATGGCCTGCCTTCACCCAAACCCCACTGTAAAGGTGCGCTCCGATTTTCAACCCGTTTTGATGTGAGAGCATAAACGTGATTTTGCAATCCCCATAGAAACTGTGTAAAATATGGATTTTTGGCAAAATAGGCGATTTGGGTGGCCAAAATCAATTAAAAATTTGTTAAAATTCAATTTATATTTGCCTCCCCAGAGGTTCACATTTTTCAAAGAAATTTCCACCTTACCCCCCCCCCCCAGCCCCCCCCCCCCCACACCGAAAAAGAGATGTGGCGCCGCCGCTGGGGGCAATTTGTTTTAAACTAGACATGTATGGGCCAATAACTTTGGAGATTAATACATGAGAGTGACTTGTATCAAAAAGGTCCCCAAAAGAGGGTAGGTACATGTAGAAAGAAACCTATGGTATAAAAAAAATTTTGTGTTTGTTTGGCTATTTTATAAAACTTTTTCTTTTTTTAATTTAAAATTGCAAGTTTATTATTTTAATGTGAACTTGATATTAAATTCATATTTCAAATTTTCTAGAAAAATACAATAGAGTCTGGCTACAGATCATGGGAAGGGAAGCCCGAGAAGCAACGAAGAACTTTATAAGGACGAGGTAACTAATGTGCCAAAAAAATTGTGTATGTAATTTAAAGGCGACTCAGAGATGGTTGCCGATGAAATTTCCTAAACAATTGGTGTTTGACTATTTGTATAATACTAGTATAAAAGTGTAAAATTTAGCCTTCCTAAAAGCTCAAATCAATTCCTCATGGAAAATCACATTTTGTAATAAAATTACGGTTCTGGAATTTTGGGTATTATCGTTAGGGTATCTTCACTGTGGTATTAATGCACCCCAAAGTGCAGCACTGACTTGAGTTTTAAGTAAAACATTTGAAAAGGCGGCACAATCGAGATGCTAGAGCGAAGATCAGTTGTGTCATGATTGTCTCCTAGAAAGCTAGACTGAGTATAGATGTTTCTTCATTATAACAAAAAATTTTTTGTTTTTTGAATTTTGGTTTTCTTTTTCGGTTTTTTTGTTTTTTTGACTATTTTTATTTAAACACTTAAAAACATAAAATTTCAAAATCTCTGAGTCAAGCTGTAAACCAAAGGAGAGTTTTAACGTGTTTAAATATTTGTAAATTGTTAAAACTTGTCATCATTATAACATGTCACTGTCTGATGTGAGTACATACAAGTAGATCATTCCGTTACAAAACATTTCAACTTTCCTTTGGTTAAAGTGTAAGCATTCCATGTTTATACTAATGCTTTGCCAGCTGGCAGTGCAGGATGCCACCCCAAAAAAGCGGATTGAAAAAAAATGTCATATTAAAATTAGAGGTGCAACGAGAGATTTCAGGGAATCCATATCTGCAATATGTAGCACTGTTCATATAGATTTTTAGACACACAATAGATTCCCTACCTTTTATTTGCTACAGAAATTAGAAATAACTGTGAAAATGAAAATGAAAACAAAGGGTGATTTGTATACTATATGCTTTATATTTCAACTAGAAAAACATAGGCCGAATTCGCGTATTGACTCCTATACAAAATTATAAATTCCCAATTTTTTTGTACCAAAGACACGGTTCTCAGCTTATCATTCAGATGGGGATATTTTAATACGGCTTTTAACACCAGCGCAGAGAAATCAAGAATTTTAATTTAGGGATATCTGTTATTTGAATCTCTCGTGCACCTTTAAAGGCGGGCTTTAACAGTTCTCATAAATGTCACATCGCCTCTAGATCTCTGCCAATTGTCAGTTTTGCCCAAATTTGTTTCGAAACTCTTTTAACATACAAGGAGGCATGTGTGATGACAAGACGTGACAATGAGCAAGGGTATTTAGTTGTATCAAGGCAATCAATAAACCCCAGTCGGAGCATTTTGAATTTTGAAGTGCTCAAGTCTTCTACTAAGTTCTTAGTGATGAGCTTAGGCAAGGCCACTGGCCTCTTGTTCAACTAAAATAGTAGTTCATTTTGTTTGCTTTTATAGTCTGAAAATGAAGCTTCACAGATCACGGGAACAGTGAAGAAAGTGAAGCAGATCTCTGACATGAGGTGAGTGTTGTACAGTAATAATTTCATGAGTCAAAGGTCGCAGGTCCAAATCATGCGGGCTGCTGCCAACACATGTGTCACACTCCCACGGTTACCCAGGTCCTGAGGCGGCAAACAATTTTGTCATTGATTCATGTTGAGATACTAGAATGTAAAAAAAAACAAGCCCTCAGAATGAATAGCAAAAAGGGCCCATAAATTACATACAGCCCACTCATAATAAAGTTACGGTTCCGGCAAACTTTAAAAAGAGCCTACTAATAATGTTCATCTGCTTTTGGGGTGTTATATCTACTGTATTCTCTAGTGTGGCATGGAATACGTTTTTGCGAGCCAAAATGAAGAAATTCATATTTTCTGAATGCGCCAGTTCATTCAGCATTTATAAGGACATGGATCCTGATTTCTGAAATTTAAACAAATCTGAAATAATTGCCAGAAAGTCTTGAAATAGTTTTGTGCTCCTCACCTCTTTCTGCAGCTCAAAAAACACTTGAAACCAATTAACTCAGGAGACTCTGACCCTGTGCTCCATTAGAGGCCCTAAAGTGCGGATCAGAATAGACACCGTACACAGCCAAAAAGCTTTTTGCGACACATGCATTATGATTTTTAGAAAAACACAAAAAAACCTAAAATTTCCCAATTTTTTAATCCTTCAGAGGGGTTATTTTTGAATTTTGAATGATAGAGAGTTCACCAATGTGCAAATCAGAATTTTCATGTACATTTTTTTTAGGGACATGTATTTGGAAATCTGTCATTGCAACTCACAAAATAATATACATGGGAATAAACATCTTTTGAACCCATACATTGTAGAACATCTGTTAAAATGAGCATTCAAGTCAATAGCTTGTTTTTACCTATTACAGCCCAATACAATGAACCCGGCAACAGATCACTGGGATAGTGAAGAAAGTGAACATGGCAAAAGTGCGGTGGTGTTGTTTAGAATTTCATTCTAACTCTCTCTTTTTAAAAATAGTCGCCATTATGAGTGTGTGGGCGGTTAGTCAGTAATTTCCGACAGATTGTAAAAAGTTGCAAAATTTATTTCATGGGAAAGGAGCTAACCCCATTACACGTTCAAAAGGTATGTCCTTGTGGGAAACCTGAGATTTCACTCTTCTATTTTTGTGGTGTAATTGTCAAGCAGAGAAGAGATTTAAAATTTATTTATTATTTGTTATTTTGTTTCTTTATTTCACATTTGTTAAATACATGCAACTTTAGCCAAATACAGTGAGCTGCTAAGAGGAGCTGCAACAGATCACTGGGGACAGTGAGAGAGAGTGAAAACAGTACAGGATCAAGAGGTGGTTTTGTCAATTATAGACCTGTGTTTATTGACTTGTGTTGATGAGTGAGTGTTTGCGGATGACTTGGTTTTCATGTGTGAGAAAATGGGGGGTGGAAGGAAATGGAAAGTTATACGGCTTTTTCAGGCGCGGATCTAGGGAGGGGCGGACGCACCAGTAATTCTGCAAAATGTTTCAAAATCAACCATTTTGGACAAATTCAGCCCTTCAGCCCCCGTGTAATTTGGACGTTTTCAAATCCTGATCTGCCCCTGCTTTTGAAGTAAGGGTGTATGCAGGTAAACCCTGTAATTAAAGAAAAGACAAAGGTGTTGGTGAGTGGGGTGGCGAGGAGGTAGGTAGTTCGTTAGTGAGTAAGGTAAACCTATGTGCTGCATGGGTGTGTGGGAAGAGGGTAAAAACTCAGTGTGGTGTAAGAAATGGTTCCATGGGAGATGCACAAGAGAAGAGGTTGACTCCAAGTTGGGCAATGAGTTTTGTGGGGAAGATGCGAGAAGTCATAAGTGTGAGTGTGGAAATGGTGAAGGATTTATGTACTGGGGGGGGGGGGACAGAGTAAGTGGTGGTGGATTCGAAGCGGCTGCGACAGACTACAGTGGCGTAGCCAGCTTTTTTCAGGGGAGGGGCAAGGCGCGGGGCACCATATATTTTCCAGGGGGGCAAGCATATTAAAATTTGTTAGTATAGTGTAGCTAGGCCATGTGTCTTAAGGTGGGCACATCTTTCGTAATAACGCCACAGATTTTTAAGTGGAGAGAATCATCAATTCCCAGTTTTGACAAAAACTTGTCGTGCCAATATATGTTCCCAAAAGCATAATAGTGCTGCCAGCATGAGGGAAAAGGCCTTAGATTTCTACCAACAGGGCCGGAATAATAACTTTGCCGCATAGCTAAAACGAGCATTGGTAGTTATTCACGAAAATATGTGATGACAAAATTTAAAGTGATGGCAATGCATATAACCCAACCATTTCCCAAAATGGCCGCCATTTTAAAGGTAATAGCGCTACTATAGCGAATTAGTGTCAAAATGTATGTTGTCTGGGTCAAAAGGCTCAATATACAATTGCCAGAAATTGCTGAGGTAATGACATTTTATCCAAGGTATTTTCAAGATGGCCGACATATTCCTCTAAGAAAACCGTCTTATATTTCTTATTGATAAACATATGAAGATGATTTGGTGTTCAAAATAAGTGTTTTTCTATTTTTCAAGGAGTCTATAAAACTATTTCAAAACTTGTAAGATGATTATAAAGGGGGGGGGGGTGATATTTATTTTGAATGTCACTGTTTTCCAAGAGAGCCCAATATTTTTAATAAGTGCCCCAGAGTGTTAGAGATACCGCAATGTTAAGGCTGAAGTGGCAAAGTGAGTAAAAAGGTTTTATGTTTTGATATTAGCCCAGATGCTTGATAATTAATACCACTCAAAATGCTCAGTACTCGTCCTTAGAACTTTAGTCGTAATGCCGCTTAGGGTCGATTATGACGAAAACCAAATATTGAATACCAACAGGTGACACGTGACCATGGTCATGTAAGTGTGTTGACATTCGCGGCCCCATTTTTAATCTTGACATATCTGAAAGAAACAAATATAGTTTCTATAAGTTAGTAAAGGTATAAACATCAAACTTCCCAGGGCGCACTTTCCGATATATGTTTGGGTGAATACATAGTAGTCGAGGTGTCACATTTTGGTGTCGCATTGGTGATCCAGGAATAAAATGACTCCCGATCATCTGACAGTTTTGAGATATTGCTTGTTGACTCATGGACTAAAATATACACTTTGTCAACAAATCGCATCCTAGGTATGTTATAGTATGAGGTATAAAGGCTTTTGCCTTTTAATGTGACCCATTTTGAAAATAGTGACTATGGAACTTCCATTACTTTTCATTAATCTGACAGTTTGGAAAATATTATTGAAATCCTTGACCCTGAAAATCTTTAATTTGACACCAAACTCATCTTCCTAGGTTATAATAAGATTTCAGGTGAGGTGTCAATAAGATGTCAGCAATCTTGGAAAAAAATAGGACATGCAAACATTTGATAGTTTGGGGAATCGTTTCACTGAACTCCTTTACCAAGAAAAACGGTTTTAAGACCAAAAAAAACTGTTTTCTTAGGGTTGTTTTTGCCTTTAAGATGCTTGTCCCCACATTGACTGCGTTTCGTCGTATGCAAATGCCACACTTTTAATTTTGTTCATCGCCTTTTGTTTTCATTGGAAGTCCACACCCTACGATCAATTTTAGCTATGATGACAAATGTTATTATTCCGGCCCCGGACCCTATCTTAATGGTCCGTTGCCTGCAGCATATACATTTTTGGAAAGCGTATAAAATAGGATTAGCAATGGCCCATCAACACAAACTCAATATCAGGTACAAGAGATATACAGGGTGTATGTACAAGTTAAATTCCTATAAAAAAAGGGGTTGCCCGGGGCTGTGAAATTGTAATTGCCTTTCAGAAGACTCTGAGCTCTTGGGGACCCAACTTGAAAAAGAAACAGTTTAAAAGGAGCTTTCGACAAGATAGTTAGTTTTGTATAGGGTGTAGTGATTCCTTACGGTGTACAGGGGGACTTAAATAACCTTCGTTATTCAAAAACGCTAATTAATGCAATTTATTTACTAAGTGTTAGTTAGTTCATTTCTTCGCTTTAAACTGATGTACATGTATGTACAAACTTGATGCCATACATTTGAACTCTTTGTTTTGATGATTTTGGGCCATGGAGATTTGGTTACAAAATATTAGTGGGCTATTCATGTCACACTCGGATGTGCACCGCCAGCATGTCATGGATTTTTTTCTTTTTTGAGTGATGATAGATATGATGAGCAATGAAAAATCCTGAAAATTTTGAGCTTTAATACCACCTTTCGTTTCCCGCAGGAGCATTCAGAAATA
>JAMKCH010047227.1:0-11418 GCA_023653785.1 Ophioderma brevispina
AGCACGGCCAAGTTACCCGCAACGACCCCTGGATTACCTTTGACCCCAAAAATGGAACCCTCCAATCGTGACCACACTCGTAGGTCGGAGCTCTACCACCACACCAAATTCATATCCGTATATGTAAAAGGACGGTGAAAACACATAGCCGGACAAGCCCACAAGCCCACAAAGTTGAGTTCTTTAGTATATAGATTTTGACCAAATGGGTTCACGGTCACATGCCATTAAAGGTCAAAAGGGCACTGGGGCATCATAGGTCATTCTGCGCATATCAGAAAGAAGTCCGGACAGTGGTTCTTTTATGTTTGTCATAGATTTTAGTTTCAGAAGTGGTTTTATTATGTATTTACAAAATGGGGTCAAGGCCATAGGGGTCATTAAGGCACCTATATATACTCAATATATATATGAGACTTGGTTCAGTGGTTTTCTTTGACTAACGTGTGAATGTAATCGGCAATTTACACTAAACAGTTTACAGTCACACTCCAGTACCACCGGCATGCCTTACATGATCTGTAATGCAGCAAGCAATAACACTCGTATATGCACCCTTTACAGCAATACATTGACGCTTGGTGCACACGTATAAGGATATCATCGGGGTATGACATACTGGTAGCAAGAGCAAAATGTCGGGTTTTACGGGTGTTTTTTAAAATTCTCTATTAATTTTGTATGTTTCAGGCCACTTTGAGGGAATATCCTCTATCAAAAATAGAGGATTAGTACTTGTACAACTTTCGCTGAATCTTGTTGAACAAGTTTTAGGATGTCCTAGTCAAAATGTAATTAATTGCTGGCAGATGTGTTCCAAAGCTTAGTATTGATATGCTTACCGCCAGTTATTTCAACATTTTCCGCTTCGTTGAAGGGGAATTAAAAGGTACAGTCGAGTAAGGCCATCATGTAGTGAAGCACGTCGACACAAATATCTAAACCCGTCAAAAGTAAGTCAAGCGTGTTTGTCGTCCCAACTCGCATAGGAATATAGTATCCTAGTTAAGGTTATTAAAAATATTCCGAAGTATGCCCACGCTGTCGAAGTGATGCCCTTTTTGTTTATAATATTTATAGGATCGAATGTTTATATCTAGAAAACTAATAGTTAAAGTGCCTTCAACTTTCAATGACCACTTATAAAATTCCAAAACTGGTTTTCACATAGTTTCACTTTGTTTTATTTATAGGAATCGATATTTATACTTCTGAGAAAAACCTAATATTTAAAGTGCCTTCACTTTCAAGGACCACTTATAAAATTCCAGAACTGGTTTTCAACAGTTTCCAGGTGCCTTAAAACGGTCACGTCCGTTGTTACATCGTTTTAGAACAGCCCCGCTGGTATATGGTATACGTTGTCGCAGCAATGTCCGTTGTATCGAAAACAGCCAACAAGAACTTATTAATGACAACCAGATAGGTTTCTCAGCGTACACAAAATGTTTCTCAAGACTCCAAAAACTAATAAACCAATATAACACAACTAACAATTCTAAACTTGAAGTGAAAACCAAAACCAACACCAACTTTTCACCATCCTATACCATAAACACTATGCATAGTCATTATAAATGCCATAATGGGAAACAAGGTGCCTTCTGCAAAGGGACGATACCCCCGATACCCATGTAAGGTACGGACTTAATATTTTTTGAGTTTGCTTTACTAAAGTAGGCAAAAACTTTGCTGAAAATTTTTGAGACTTGTTGCAAAATACCCCGAGATTACCATAACTGAAGTCTGATCAAAGTAAAACCATATTGTGTCATCTCTATAATAGTCGGGCGAACTTCACCAAAAGAAAATTTGTTTACAACTAAATCTACTCAAGTCAAAGGAACTCGCACTGTGTTGACCTCAGTACCTGGTAAGCCCTTGGTAGATATCGTAAGTTGGTAACACACGATCACCCGTTCATTTTCGCCCCGAAGAACCCACTAGAACCGGTAATAGGTGCACCACATAAACCAATAGCATTCAGTAGAAAGACGAACAAGCATGCATTCAGATGATGTCCAAACAATTGACAAAAAGAAAAAAAAGTCACCCAAACTGCATCCCGTCACTAAAATTCCAAAAAAAAGAAAAAACACGGCGAAAACGCCACTAACCCCGAACCATTTGCGAATTTTGGGGGAAAAGGACATTAAACGGCGACTAGTTGAAATAAGAGCCGAATATTTAAAACAAGCCGCTCTAGATGACAATAATCCATCAATTCAATGAATTGATGGATTAAACACCACTTATTCTAATCTTAATCTAATTCACATCCATCAAGTATATTTGTAAATCAATGACCAAATTGACAAAAAAATTCATTTGACGCAACTTTCCAATGCAAAATTTCCAGAGAAACATTCAACACTCCTTAATTAATTTAACAAAGGAAGGGACCCTGTGGTACTTTTTTATCTAGAAGTAATTTGAACTGAATCTATTTATAACCTGAATAGAATGACTGACTTCTGCGCAGAAAATATTCTTTCAAAACATTTCTAATGTCCAAATTTGTGAGTACAAAGATCCTATTTGTACAATTTAAAAACTCCCCCACCAGTTTTAGAAATCCAAACAATTTAAGTGGTTGCGGTTCCATGCCGTCAGGGCCCAGTTTTAATCCCTTCTCATACCATCTGGTTCTATTTTTGTCATAAGGCCACAATCAAGAGACGATTCATAGCTTTCCCACAATGCATTGCTTCCAGTGGAAATTTTTGCACAGGTATTCATATGCATGTTAGAGATGAAACACTAAAATGCAGATTTTGTGATCAGTACTGTTAATTTAGCGATGTTTCATCACTAACGATTCCTTCATTACCTGTACAAAAACCTCCTTGGAAGCAATGCAAGTGGGAAGCTACTGATCTTCTCTTAGGCAATCCCACAACCTATTCCTGTATCATGCCTCAATACTAGTGTTTTGAAGAAGCAAAGTCGAAATTCTTCCATGTTTCAATTCACCATGGCCAAAATCAGTGGAGGCGTTGAGTGGTTATGTGCCGAGGCCAATCACGTCACCTTAGCCGAGTTGCGCTGTGGCTTTTAAGGCTGCATGTAAATGATGGTGCAATAAATACAGACTGAATGGGTACCTGTTTAGGATGTTCAGAACTGATTAACCTGCGATGGTAGGCCTGTGCTAATCAATCTCAGGGCTTTGACTTAAAGTAGCCATTTATTTTGTGTTTGGAGAGGAAATATGGTGACGTTAAGACTCTCTAAATTAGAGTGGGTTAACATATGGCTTATTATTTACGAAAATTTTCATTTTTTTTTGGCCACCGCTGTGCATATTTTTCTCAGAAACTTGAGTGTGAATCATAGATATCTGAACCATGTTTTTAAGTGTGGAAAGTGCAATTTAATCGGGATTTAATCATGTTGCACAATGATTTATCAGGAAATAACAATGCGGCCCACAAATTTGTTTTTTTATCTCACAAGGGTGGCTTTAACCGTCCAGATGATGCCGACCAGTTGGGATCAAGAGTTGTTTCTAACAAACCACTGGTAACATGGTTTGAACCCAAGATCAGTTTTTCCAAGAAGACAACAATAAAGCAAAAAATAATGTCTCCCTTCACCCTTTCAAATGATGTAGTACACTTTTAATATCTCACATGCCACCCATGCAAAAGATCTTGCAAATAAGTTTTGTTTGACATGAGTATTATTTTCCTTTTGTTAAATCCTGTACATCTACAACATTTCAAAAGACAAGTCATGCCCATCTAAAAGTTGTGACAGTACAGCTACGTCTTAAATACTATCATGCTCACACTTCCTGAACTAGACCACAGCGTGTACAGATGGCAGCGACCGTGGGGTTCACTGGCCATTAACAATGCACACTAATGTAGTAAACATAGGGGGCATTGTTGAATATAGAGGCCCTGTCTAATTCACACTCTAAATTTCAATGGATTTTTTTATACTACCGTGAAATCCGTCCTAAAGGAACACACACTACGTTCATGGGATTTGCTTAAACAAAACCATAGCACCAAGATGCTCTACTTGCTGTGCCTCTTAAAGATACGTTTTATATCAGTGATTTATTAAAAAGAACTCTATCAAAAAATATTCAAAAATTGTGATTTTTTTTATTTGTAACCACTAAGTATGGGTATCCCAGCAAACCCTTTAAGAATTACAACAACCTGAAAAGGTAAACCAAATATTTTAATCAACTCTGGACATCTGCCCTATGCCCCCAGACATCCCTGGACCATGCAATTCACATTGAGATTTTATATTTGTCAATATTTCATGCGAAAAAAACCTTACAAAGAAATCATAAGATTTATGCTTTAAACTTTAAGCTACTTTGCATCATTCGAATATTGAAAACTTTTGCACTGATATTCCTTTAAGGTTAGAAAGGCATGTATGATAAGGAAGGTTAGAAGTTAGTGTTTCGCCTTTGGATAGCTAACATGCAGATTAGACACATGTTCCAGTTTAGTACCAACCTGCTTGGTTTCTTCCACAATGTCTCCTACCAAGTTCTTTTTCTGTAAGCCGATCACAGAGCGCTACTAGCTGCCAGCCTGAACCTCACCCACTCTCAAGACCCTGTCACTTGTATTACTCTAACCCTAACTCACAAAATGTTTTTAAAAGAAATCCATTCTGAGCCATAAACACTTCCATTGACCTAAATGTCAGTTTAATTCCACTGAACAGTGGTGTCACTAACGAAGCTGGCATTTTGGGTATGAAAGGAGGGTACTTCTAAAATCTTGGCAGCAATATATAACCAAAATGGGAAAAGCCGTGGATCCAATAAGGTGAGCAAAAACTCTTTACTATTTTTCTTAGCAGTTTTTAACCCAACCTTGCCTGATATGAATTCTACAGCTGATCAAAGCTTATGTCCAGCTATTTCCACTGGGCCTTGGTGATGGAAAATGAAAGTGATGTTCTTTTACTGGGAGCTGAGGCATGCCACTTTATCTTAGTCCAATAACACGGCAATGCTAAACCCCCTAAAGGCTCAGTTTCCCCCCCAATCTCCATTGCAAGATCAAAATATTCACCATGCATAATATATCCCATTTCTAATAGGTGGATGGGATATGAAACTGAGAGTACTAACAGGCCTAATCTTACCAGTGTTCATCTATATTAATACAAGTCATTAACTCCCTGAAGACTATCATTTCTCTTACATTATCTCTGATTGTCTCATTACATATTAACTGAATATAACATCTTGAGTAAACCAATCAAAATAGACCTCTAATATAATGCACCTTAAACGTATTGACTTTATCATGTCTATATTGTTATTTTTAGGATTATATGATTTAATTAGCCCACCACATTGGCTGGTATGTCGCATGGCAGCAGTAATAATATCAAAATAAATTTTTTTAAATTAAAAATGATTATATTTACTTATAAAGATTAATTATTAATTTGTTTTGATTATAATATTTAATTTTTATATCTATATAATTATTGGTTTTTCAACAGTGGTAAGCACAGGGTTAAGGTTGGCTTAGATACCATGCCTTGTCCATTTGCATCCAACTTAAACTTGAAGATTTAGTATGTACTTCTCTGTTTTACAAGCAGCTTCAGGGGATTGAAAGGGCAAAAGATGATGGAGGTAAAATGGCAGACAAGAGAGCAACAAAAGCATGGACGGCATTCGGACGTGCATCAAGAACACATTGCCAAAATTTCAGCATTAAAGCGAGAGCAGTGGCCGCGAAAAAAAGAAAAAACTAAACTTTTTTAGTGAATTGGGGAAAAAGTGCATTGAAAAACAAGAATAAAAAAGAATCACGTAACAGTTGTCAATGTCCTATAAATATTTAAGCATACTGATTACTTTTTAGAAATAACCAAAACACTTCATATCATCGTCATCATCGTGTTTCTAGCAAGCTGAACGTGGAACTGCTTGGCCTCTTGGTTGGTTTCAGCTCCTAGCTATCAAGCTGTTTAGATCATCTAGTCAAAGATATACGTTGTCATATAAACAGTCTTCCAACTGAAAAATGGAAAAAAAATGTATCAATAATTAAACTTATAAATATATTTTTACCCAAAATAGCTGGTTGTCAGCTGGGGATCTGAGAGTCAAACTGTTAGTAGCTATGTAAATTTTACAAGACAATTCTGGCAGTTCTCCCTACAGAATCAACTTAGATCACAATTAAACTGTTTGTAGCAAGTACGTTCCACAAGGATCGACACTGGGTCCTGTTGGTCCATACTTACAATCACAAAAGCACCTTTAAAACTGTAGTGTCAAATGATAGACTCTTTTCAGTTCTGATTGTGTAATTTATATGCTTTTAATCCTCCCACAGCAGATATTGCTGAGTGTGAGTGTATCCGGCCACCCCCGTTAGCGGGACAAAACCGAATTTAAAACTTTGGTTTAACTAACTAAACTTTAAGTTCTGATTGTGTAAATATTTAGAGTATCTAATACATCCATAGATATCACGTGATTCTTTTGAGGAGGAAGAATATTACTTAGTGGCACTGATTAAACAGAAGCCTCTCTCATCAATAATCCCTGTTATGACACACAGAATCATTAATTCCATTTACAATTGTCGACTCCAATATTAAATAACAAGGTATCCAATTTACACCATTGTTTCATTCTCATTTTTTAGAGGTCAAGAAAAGATTCAATTAAATCCACTTGAGGCATTCATCCTTACATAAATATATTCATCTTTCCTCTTATAGACGTTTCCCAACCCATCCTAAAACACACTTATAGTTTCAAGCACCATTTATAAACAATGATGATGTGATTCTCGCATAACACTTACAAGAATCACCCCCTCTCCTCCTCTTACAAATCTCTGCAAGAATCATTATCCCCTCACAAGCCTCTACTAAAAACCTGATTCCTGATTCAACATTCTATATACTTTCTACAAGATTCTAGCTAGTTTACATACACCTACTGTTCATCTACAAACACTTTTGCTTTCTTCTATGAGTAAGTAACACATGTGTGAGTATCTTGCCAGCTTTTCAATAAGTTTACCGGGTTGACACTCACTTTAATTAATTAATCTTTCTTTTCATCTTGTAACAGGAGAGTCCAAGCTTTGAAATCATCTCTTGTTACGCTCTGTTGCTTTAAGCAAGTTTCATTCAGTCGCTCTCCATCTACGCCATGTTGCCTAAGTGATTTTTCACTGTCAGCAGGGCGGCAACAAAAATATCCATTATCATCATTAGTCACATTCTTTCGTGTGGATATGATTCCTTTGTGGACGCGCCGGAAGTGTCGATTCGTGGGACTAAATCATATTGGGATAATCGTAAACCAAGTAGTGGTTTTAACTTCATTGTGTGGATGGCTTTTTTTTCCAATTTCAAGAAGATCACAGCTTTTCAATTTTCACTGCTTTTGACGTTTTAAACTAATTTTAGTTATTCATAATCGAATATTAGCTTTATGCCCAAGACAAAAGCCATTTACGACCATATTCATGATTACAACCCTTATCCTGAAAAAAAAATGGTTCTTTGTCCCTATCCATAAGCATCTTGTTGATTCATTATCACTTTTTTTTCCCCTTCCATCTTATGTGGAATGGTCAAATTCGTCCAAAGTATAAGATAATTTATAGCTCAACACAACAGCAAACTAACGATCATTCTGATGAGGTTAAATGTAATGCTAAGTGTACAGAAAAAAAGGAACTTGAGCTAAAAAGTTTAAAGCGCTATCCAAATTAACATCACTCGATATAGGTAAACAGGAAAAGTGAAAAGAAGTGACAACTCTTGATATTCAAATTAAAATTTTTAGTTTTTCAACCTATTTTTTCATTACCTGTCAATCTATTGTCTGTCTTCCCAACATTTAATTGACCTGCCCCTGATTTCCCCGGGATTTCTTCCTAGTTCTTTACCTACATCTACCCATATACAAGCGTGTACATTACTAGTTACCAAATAGGATCCTTTACATGACCTGACCCGTGATCAGAACTAGAGATGCAGTGAAGCTCAAAAACACAAGAGATGCTATCAATGCATGTTCTTTTATGTCTCCTGCAGGCTTCCTTCCTTCCTTCCTCCACAAAAAAATCTCTTACTTCTTGCATCCATTAACCACAACCATAGTAACGACCTGGTTTCTATGGTAACCAGGATTGTATGATTGTTCTCGTCTGTTCCCATTCCAAATCAATATATCGTGTTACATACATACTACATACAAATCTTATAAATCGCAATATCCAGTGAAAAAATCAGTGATCAAGGCGCTGTACGGCAAAAAGGAAAAAGTCTACACAAAATTCAAAAATACAAACACTAATCGTACAGATGTGGTTTCAAGAGCGTTTTGAAAATGGTGATTGAGCTTGCATTTCTTATATTCCTGTGGTAATTGGGCATTCCATACCATGGGGCCTGCAACTAGAAAAAACGCCTTTTCACCACTACAATTTTCCTGGACTTCGGTCCCTCAAGACGAGGCTTATCAGTCGCAGATCTCGTAACAGGGGTCAGATGGAGGAAATGTTCTGTTATGCGAGTAAGTGGTGAGGTACTGTGGCCGGAGTGGTTTAAGCATTTGTACACGTGCAGTCACTCTTGAAGTTAATGTCGTTTTTTAATGGAGAGGAGCCATTGTGAAATTTGTTCATGAGAGGCAGTGGACTATCGAGTCTGGAGGCCAAGAAAATAAGTTTCGCAGCACGATTTTTGGAATAGACTGGAGTCTGTCAAATCCTTGTGAGTTGCACCATATATCAGCCTTTCCATAGTCCCCGCGAGAGCGGAGTAGTTGTACGAACGACCAAGTGACCTGGGTCTTGACCAAAGTCCGACAATAAACGGCGGATTTGCGTAGTTGAAAAGTTATCCACAGATATGATACTGTTTATTTGTTGTGTCCTCTGAGAGATGAGAGTAAAACTTATCCCCAGTTCCGGGATGTTAGATGATGGTTCTATCTACATTCAACCAACTTCAACTGTAATTTTGGAAGGTTCCTTAGGCTTTGGTATATGTCCTGGCAACAAAAAAATTCCTGTTGTCTCCCCCTCTTATTCAGTTTAAGAAGTTTGTTATTGCTCATCCCACTTTCTAATGTCAGAGATGCACAACTCTAACTTCCTTTAAAGCTCCCTCAGCTGGCAACCTGGCACCTTTGGGTTGAAGGCCACATAAGCTGCTATCATCATCATAAAAATGCAACTGATGTTATGGCTACTATTATTCTACACCCATTGGCTGTTGGTATAAACAAATTGCTCGGTCCTATGACTGAACCTGTGGAACAAACCGTAAGCAGGTTAGAAAAGTTTTGAAAAGGCATTATCAATACACACATCGACACGAGCATACATAAACTCTTAAATAGTGTTAACAACTGTAACCCGGACAAAACAATCTCACTATTCAAAAAGCTCAAGTAGGATCTCATGATCGACAGTATCGAATGCTGCAGACAGATCAAGCAGCACAATGAACCACTTCTCGTCTGTCCACAGCAATTCAGTACATCGTTCTTAACTTTGAGAGAGCTTTCTTACTGCAGTTGGATTGTATGCAGATGGTAAGTTTCATCTACCCGGTTGTATTTTGATTGTATTCTAATTGCATTTTTGACAATCTTTTTCATAACTTTTGACAACACAAGATGTTGATACTACTGTCCTTAGTTCTTTAAGGTCTTGCGAATCCAAAATGTTTTTCTCAAAGATCGGTGAAATTCCAACAGCCTTACCACCAATAACCAAGAGTTTGGGGAAAATGCCAGTACTCAGAGAAGACTTGATAATACGAGTGATGATTGGTAGAAAAACATTAAGATTACTCTTGAGTAACCAGGTTTCTGTATGGGGTCAATAATACTTGACTTATTATTAACAACTCCTGACTTCTTCACTGACTCCTCAACGTGACCATTAGAGAACTCACTAAAGAATGCAGCATCAATGATTTATATCTAACTATGTGGACATACCAAGATGAGAACACTCCAATTATTGAAACCACTATTATCCGTGTTCCCGTCTTTTCAAAAAAAAGTATCACCATTAATGCGTTACTGAAATTACACTGATTTAAAAAAAAAAAATCTTCCTTTTCATAATGAGATATTGCTTGAAGCAACAGAATGTACGCCCAAGATGATCAATTATTTTCAACCCACCCTCAATCAACTACAGTAATCTATACGTTACATTGAATCCTTTTAGGTACACAACCATCTATAACCAGTGATCATGACCTTGTCGCATCGGTCCCTAGCCATGGTTTTTATCGACAACCAAATTTGGGAATTTTTTTCCATGATCTATAGTGGCATCACTCTGTTCTCAGCGCCAATTCCACATCAATTTCACTAACACCCTAACTCTGGAAACCAAAAAGGCCGGCGTCTCTTTTTTTGAAGCCTGTATCATCAGCCAATTCCGTATACAATGGTCACAATTTTCTCGACGCCTCAAGCCATCTCCTCTTGTAACAGCACCACAATTTGCAAGTTATAAAAAGCCAGCTGTAAAATTGCGTTAAGTTGAATCACAATTACACGTGCATAGTGTCGTTACATTCCAGGCAAACTAATTAAATGTTCGCATGGAGGGAAAAGGGAAACGGCGTGTTTTGGGTGCTTAAAAAAATGCAAATTTGTCGCCAGAATTACCAAACAACCAATATTTTGTTCCTTTGCTTCCAATAAAAACAGATGAACATGTATTAAATCATCTAGTCAAACACGGAAGCATTTTATTATGGTAAATCTTTGAATGGGGCAAATCTCCATGTCCAAACAATATTGGGGATGTCTTTGCATAGCCGATTCCCAAATACCCTGGGGAATGGGATTTAATGGTAGAGCAAAAATTCACGGGAGGAATTCTGCGTAGGGCAATGCCTTCATATATCCTATAACATTTACGGCATGTTTTTGTATACTATCATGATGGTTTCCAATATGTGCTGCATACTGCATTTGTTTTGGAATTGGCCTGTCTAACAGCTTATTTTTCTTTTAAAACTGGTTTTAATTTGAGTATAGGCACAATTGTAACATCTATAATGCCCTGAGTTAAAATGAAGATGGGGTAAACATAACAAAGCCGCACCTAGTAACTGCAGTAATTTGGGAGGTTACGGCAAGCCCAAAACCAGGTCAATAACCCAGAGGTGTGAAATTTAAACCAATCCATAATGCATTGCATGGTCCCCTATACTAAACAAATATGTCAGTACTTAGAGGGGTAAA
Organism: Ophioderma brevispina; assembly: GCA_023653785.1. NCBI lineage: Eukaryota > Metazoa > Echinodermata > Ophiuroidea > Amphilepidida > Ophiodermatidae > Ophioderma > Ophioderma brevispina. Next base: position 11,243 of record JAMKCH010047227.1, read on the forward strand.
AAAGTGTTCAAAAAGTTAAGAGCAACAACATTTCATGAATGATACAATCCTAAGTTACTTAGTGCTTGTGGGCTAAAATGAGTGTACAATCAGGGTTTTTTTAATGTGATGAAAATAGATTTTTTGTGTGATCACATGACTTATTGAAGTGAAATTTCTCAAAACTGGTGCGATTG
>JAMKCH010047228.1:0-11530 GCA_023653785.1 Ophioderma brevispina
TCAGTTAGGTCTGTTATTATAATGCTTAAGCACACCGAAGAGTTTTCATTCTTAGAATGGTTATTTATACTTCTCTGAATTTACTAAGGAAAGACATTTACAAATTTACCAAAGGAAAAAAAATCTGTATCAAAATAAACACGACGTGGTCCCTCTAGTTCCAAAATACAAGATTTGTGTGTTCGTATATCATGCGGAAGCAGCCGCATGCATGATATACTGTCTTCTCCACAGTTCCCTCTTCTTCTTCTTTTTCTTGTTTGTACTTGGCTTCAAATGCTTCTAGTGCGAAACGGTTTGTCCGATTGATGTCGAAAATGGTCAGAAGAATCACTAGACCAGGGTCCCTATGGCATGTACACAGATTTGGGTTCAAGCGGTCAGTCAAGAGAAATATAATTTTTGTCCAAAAATAAAAAACACCTTACTTCTCCTGCCAATTCAAGAGCTAGAAACGCCAGATTGCGTCACAAGGACCCCCAATCTATGCCCCACATGGCTTGTACACAGTTAGTGGATCAAGGTCAGCTGGGCAGAGAGAGGGGGCATTTTGTACAAAATAGGGTAAGGGGTCAGATCCGTGCTCGATGATTACTCTGGTGCAATTACCGTAGCCTTGGGTCTGCTAGAGCTAAGGATTTCTAGGGCCATTTAATAGCTCGCAATAAACTTCGAAGAAAAGAATCAATCCACTTATTGTTGGGAATCACAATTGATATATAGACTGTCTGTGCGCTTCTTGAAGCCTAGGGATTGGTTTCTTGATTTACCTTGACATGAAACTCCACTTTTATCAATAGATGTTGTGCGTTTCTATTCTAAGGGGTTTTAAAATTAGTCGCTTCGCTCTCTTGCAAGTCGCTAGTCGTACTTCAATTGGGCATAAAAATATTATTGCCGAGTCTGGCACGTTCAGACAACACACCGTTCAAACGAACAAGAAATTTAATCTTTAGATTATTGTTGTCTAAGCGAATGCATCCATTCACATGATTTTCCGCACATCACTACGGGTTATGTTTCTAAGGTATATTTGTAAAGCATTTCTCGTTGACAAACAAACCCACAAAAATCAGTTCCTTTACGAACTTGATAACTATAATCTTAAAATGAGACAATATATTACAAATCTTGCTACAGGTCAAATTCAAAGATTTGTGTACAGTAGTTTCAAAACTGACAAACTTTTCAAACAACATGAAAGACTTTCCGCATGTTTATGTATATACTCGTCATTTTTCAAAGGGGCAGTTCTCTGTCGAGTTGATTGTGTGTTTCTTTGATGTCTTGCATTAGATGGCAAATAAATTTTTAACTGATTTTTTTGTATGTCTAGCTTTGGCTAGCTGCAACTTTTGGTTACAAAAAAGTATGAAATTGTTGGTTCTCAAGATAATTAGTGACCCATGACAAATAAACTTGCTAAATAATAAATGTTAGGTCTGATTTTTATTAGCATTTTGCACCTATAGATAAAATAAATATGTCATTATGTCACAATGCAACTACCCCTATGCCAGGCACTGTACCATACCAATTTAAGGCTTTTTGGGTGTTGGGTTGCTCCTTTACTTAATTTTTATTACTTTCTTTTGACTTGTGGATCTAGAAGTACTTGAATATTTAAAGTGTTGTTTTTATTCAATTTTACCAAGTACCAAAGCAAAAATTAATTTGTAGTAATTGCTTAGTTGTGCAGTGAAAAAAGAAAATGCAAATTTTGGTTATTTACATACTGAAATACACACTATAGGTCAAGATGGGGTGAGCGTCCCAGGCCTTGCTTAGGGGCCTTGGAAGCTACAGGGTTTTGGCTTTTGAAAGTGGCAAGGACTCCTCTGGGGTTTTTTTTTAAATATATTGATATTTATTTATGTTTATTTTCCCCTAAAATAAGCTCATGCACCACTTGGTAAACTACATGATTTAGATATTAAGTTATAGTATGCCCCAAGATGGTGTCCCTTTTTAACTATTTTATCCAGTCATGCATGCTCAAATCCACCGTCATGCTCAAATCGTCTCAATGCAGTACAATGATAAATGAAAACTTAGAACTGAAAGATGAATATATAAGATAGGCAGGATCTTCTAAATAATTCCATTCTTTGACTCCTGTCCAGTCACAAATCTTTCAAAAGTCAAGCAAATATTTTTAATATTGATGATTGTTGTATAAGTCGCACACTTTTTGAGTACGAATCACCACTTTCAAAAGTCCTATAGTCATATTTCACTGATTTTGAAAATAAAAATATAGGTAGGAATCGGTCAATCAGGAGGTCACGTCAAACAGGCATTCTTTTATTATACCAAGAGGAAGCAATACCTCGAGGTGACCTCAATAGTTGGTCAAAAACAGCCATAGATGAGTTTCAAATTAAAATATTTGAATATCAACCAAAATTAAACAAATTACTATAAATAAATAGTAATAACATATGAAGTGCATGCACAATAAATGACTTCAAATAAGGTGAGATGTGGTATTTTAAGATAATTACCTAATAACTTTTTTTTGAGCTGTGCCGACTCGGTCTAGCTCTAGTGACTGCACCCTTGATATATGTACACCATCTCTCTATGAAACACTCTCTGAACATTCTATGCAGGTAAGTGACCCAAGTGTGGTGACAGCCATTGAGGATCTGAAAAAAGCAATGTCAAAGATCCTCAAGGAAGGGAAAATTACTTATAAAAAGCAAGTCAAATACCTCAAGGAAACTTATATTTAAAAAAGCAATGTCAAATACCTCAAGGAAAATTACTTATAAACAGCAATGTCAAATACCAAGGAAAATTACTTATAAAAAGGGCAAGGTCAAATACCTCAAGGGGAAAATTACTTATAAAAAGCAATGTCAAATACCTTCAAAGGGAAAATTAACTTATAAAAAGCAATGTCAAATACCTCAAGGAAAATTACTTATAAAAAGCAATGTCAAATACATCAAGGAAAATTACTTATAAAAAGCAATGTCAAATACCTCAAGGAAAATTACTTATAAAAAGCATTAATCTTCCTGGAGTCAGTGATGTCAACGAGTTCACACAGATGTTTTGCGTGTGCATTTTCGCACCGCCTTTATACGCACGCGCGTGGGTATGCCGGCGCTTTGAATCAACGCCCACATTTTCATGCTGTGTTCACTGCAAAATACCCTGACATCACGGACTCAAGGAAAGTAAAAGCACTATAGCGCTTTGGTTTGGCCATTTTGTTGTTGGATAACTGTCACAAATTGCTTGACTATATGAATCTAGTAGAAGGAATTCTTAAAAGAACATTTAAAGCTCACATGAAATGTCCCTGTGTGTTCAGGTCATACAAGGAAATTTTGGATTATAATTCAATATCACAAACAACCTTCCTGATGTATTATGCACTTTATAATACAGTGCTGGCAATATTCTTCCCAAACAAAAACTTAAGGATACTTGCCAGTCACAGATTATGTGAGCTGTTTGGGCTATGAAGTCCCCAAGTGAGCTATTAAAATAATTAGAGAACAATTTGTTTTGACCATTAACTGTTTTGCTTATAAGTGACCACTGATAATGTACTAGTGTACAGGCCTACACACTATTGAAACTAAAGTACACACTACTGAAACTACAGTCACATTATTTTACTGTAGTCTAAGCATAGTATGTCTATGTGTTTCAGCAAGGTGTAAAAGAGCAAAGGGCTACCATATTTTGACTTCAGAGCCCAACAGCCTTGGACAAGGCTAGAATGTGTATCGCACATGCCGGCTTTGTGTGCTCACAGTTACAGGATGCAACTTACTGTGATGAGCACACTTTGACATGTGAATTCAAGAAGGTCATAAGTGCAATAGCTGCCATTTGTCAGAAACAAACATACTATTATGCCAAGTCTTTTGTCAGTGGCTCTTGAAATGATTCTTCAGGAGACTGTTGCCTGAAGAACCTTTCAAAGAGCCACTGACTGAAGGAAGACAAATTGAGAGTTATCCTATTTTAAGGCAGCACCAATGACGTAAATATAACCCAGACCCGAAGATTCTCCCGAAACGGCGTAACCAAAATCTAGGTGCCCAAAAGTATTATAATGAGCATACGCACTTCATTATCATAGTTTTGGGCACCACCATATTTGGTTTAGTATCGTCGTATTTGGAAAATCCCTAATGCATATTTATGAGACACGCGGTATTTTACGTTCGTCATTTTTTTTTTTTTTTTTTTTCTACCATATTTTGACTTCAGAGCCCAACAGCCTTGGACAATGCTAGAATTTGTATCACACATGCCGGCTTTGTGTGCTCACAGTTACAGGATGCAACTTACTGTGATGAGCACACTTTGACATGTGAATTCAAGGTCATAAGTGCAATAGCTGCCATTTGTCAGAAACAAACGTACTATTATGCCAAGTCTTTTGTCAGTGGCTCTTGAAATGATTCTTCAGGAGACTGTTGCCTGAAGAACCTTTCCAAGAGCCACCGACTGAAGGAAGACAAATTGAGAGTTATCCTATTTTAAGGCAGCACACATTCGTATCACATGGCAGCTATTGCACTTACAACATTCTTGCACTCACATGACGATTTAACACTGCATAGAAGCTGTGATGTCACTCCTTATTTCTGGCCCAAGGTTTCCCACCTGAAGGTCATCATATGCTTATCACTTAGAAATGGGGTCATGGGTAAAAAATGTTCAGAAACCCTGTTCTGGTTAGACAAACTAAATTAGTTCCTGGCTGTTTATAATGTTAGGTAAAATTTGACAAGGTGCACATATGTTTTACACAATTCTTCTTAGTATATCCACAAGTCATCGGTAATGATTTGTGGTGGTGTCAGAATTTATTCAACCGAGTAAGCTGATCCAGGGTCGCGGGTATCCATGATTCGGACACTCCTAACATGGCTCGCTTTGAGGATGGGGCGGATTGAAACAGTCAGGGTTTTCTTGTCACTTGTCACTTTCTGTACATGGGACCGATGGCTTAATGTCCCCTCTGAAGGACAGAATGCTTTCATGATTCATTTCCCCAATTCCAAGTGAACCATGGAGGAGAGCAGTATTCTGTATTTAATCAAGCTGGTATACAGATGAAATCCGGAATTGAGTACCTAAATAAATCCCAGCAAGTGACCTCACCGGTATTTGAACCCGGGAATCTTTGGTAGATTTGCGCCACAGGCAAGTACCCTATCCACTACACCATGCTCTCCCACACAATGAACGAATTACAAAGGAATAATACCTGGCATGGAACAGTCACAACATGTATCATTGCCAGGTAGTCTCTTGACCTCTCTCACTATGCTATGTGTTAACTCTTGTAATCCCTTGTTTGGTATGTCATTATGTGAACTACTATCATCAAATACTGCCTCCAGGGCGTATTTCTTGCTATTGTTTAAAACCGATATCCACTCATCTGCTTCTTCCTCAGTCTCTGCCATGAAGTGATATGTGCGATCTCCTGCAAAACACAAATATGGGGAAAATATTTCAGGAATACATCTTGAAATATAAGTAAATTTGAGAATTTTGGGTCAGGTTGTTCACCACCATTAAAGTAATCACAGATGATTGGTGTAATGTGCAACTTTTTCAGAGGGCAGAGGTTGATTTGAAATGGAGGCAGAGCAGTTTGACCCCATACAGATTGTCTCTTATTTTTAGAGCAATTTTAAGCAAATGGCGACACAATTTTAACAACTGATATAAGGAGGGACATGCAAGAGCTATTACCTCTGAAAAAGTCAGAAAAATCCATCGCCGGAATCTTGCCATATAGGCCTATAAAGGTCATTTTTTGTTATAGTGCCCTCTATATGCCTTTTCCCCATAGGAAGGCATGTAAAACTAGATTTGGATGGAAAATCATATTTGCCCGCATTAAAAATTCTTCAAATTTGCACAGGATGTAGTTAGTAGAGTAAATAATCCAAATTAGTTATCAAAAGTGTGTCACCGTTGATAACTTTTGTTTTATTCTTGTATTATCATAATGAGACCTTCAAACACAGCTATGGAGGCAAGAAATATGAAGTGCTACATGAATGGTAAAATTTAACTTTAATAAAAAAAAATGCAAATCAATATTTAACTAGAATTCGCGGTTCTTTTCGTCGCTTTTCGCGCTCGCTTTAATTCAAAGAATATAAGCTGTGGGCCGCCCATGAACCTTTGACCCTGGCACGTGACATTTGATCTCATCATCAAATGGTCGATGGTGCACCTATGACAAAAGTTGGTTCCAATTGAACTTCAAGTTTTCAATTTAAGATCCATTTTCCATTTTTAAAATAATCCCATTTTTTCACTTTGACCTCACATGACTTTGAACCTTTCATCACTTTCAAATGCCCTTTGACCTTAGTCAACATATGAGGGAATCCCTTGTGCACTATGACAGAGTATGGTTCCAATTGAAGTTAAACGTTTCAATTGAGGTCAAATTTAAAAAAAACTTAAACAATTTTTTGACACAACACATCCATACCACACCAACATACACACGCACACGCATTGCCTATGGTCCTGCCAGCTATAGCGGCGGGCCACAATAACTAGAGAAGTTAGCATTTCGCCCACAAAAATGTCACATCTTTTGGATAACATTAACATTCCCACCTTTATCTCTGTACCAATGTCAGAATACACTTTTTATAGAAGGATTAATCAAGCCCATTCAAATATTACCTTCTTGTGCTAAAATGGTCTTTTACGATGGATTGAAATGTTGAGACATGTTAAATAGCTAGAATACCCATTTTCTGTTTGTGTATGTGTGTGGTGGGTGAGGGTAGTGTATTTTCACAGTCAAAAACCGGACACACAAATATGCAGACACACCAATTTCCGTGGACCAGAGAGTCTGAAAAACTATGTTAACACACAGGGGATGGTCCACACTTGCAGTTAAGTTCAGGTCCACGGTCTTCCTGAAAAGTTCAAATCTCTGGTGTAAGTCACGGTTAGGAAGTTAACTAAGGTGTGGCTGTGCTAAGTGTGGATGTATAAAAATCAAGGTTCCTGGGGGTCCTATGTTCATGTCCTTGGTCGTCGGGAATGAAAGTGTGTGTGTGTGGTTTTTTTAAAAATGTTAAATAAAGTGAAGTGAAATAAAGTATCTTCAAAGCCTCTAACCACACCAAAATTTGTCATAAGAATTGATTTACTTACTTGCTACTAAATCAAAGTACTTTTTGCTGTTTTCTTCTAGTGAAGGTTTCACCTGACACGTTAAAAGATTCAACTTAGCTGGTAATTTAGTGCTAGTGGAATGAGATATAAACAGATAGCTATCCTTGATATCACACTTTCTTTTCTGGTAGACTTTCCTCAAGCCCTCTGTCCTCTTGGATAACATTCCACTCTTCTCTGTACCAAGTGCTTTGTCTGTTTGCAACTGATGCAAACTGTAGCCTTGTTTATCTGGTGGGGTCTGTGAAAAAATAATTACAAACTCTCTGCAGAAGAGTCGTGGATTTTGCATAACAGTATGTTTGATTCTTAACCTAGATGCTATTGCACTTATGACCTTCTTGCATTCAATAATTTTATAATTTATACACCACTGGGTTATGATATTTAAATGCCTAAATTAATTTAGCTAATCTCAGTACCATATTTCTACCTGTAAAGGCAACATCTAAGGGCCATGTTCAAATTCCATCTCAAAAACAAATCTTTTTCTTTTTATTTTATATATTCTTCTTTACGGGTGCCCTTAATTTAGTACACTACAAAGTACCGACAGAGCAATGCAATTGCTGAATGATTATCAGAGTACCTGGGGAGGACCAAGGGAATGAAGGGAATGTAACTATTTATTTGTAAAATTCAGTTTTACAATAAATGTCAATAAATGACAATTGATAATGCCAAGAACAACATTAAGGCTTTCACCCCTGGTAGATAATGTAAAGGTTACAACACATAAGTGGTAGCCAAGGCTTGAAATAAGCAGGGGCTGGGGGAAATTTACCCCTTGCTAAAAGGCAAAATGCCCCTGGTTCTGAAACAAAACTTGTACATTTGTGTAGACCAGAGGCAATAAAATGTTTTAAAAAAAAAAACAATAATTGACCCTGGATCTGAAATCCTTATTTCAAGCCCCTGGTGGTAGATCTATAAAACACTTTAAAGTGCAACGAGAGATTTCAAATAACACATGCCCTAAAAATGTGAAAATTCTGTTTGTTGCACTGGTGTATCTTGTATCAAAAATATCCCCCTCGTTAAAGGAATTAAGCTGAGAACTGTTACTTTGGTACAAAAATTGTAAATTACTAAAATTTCCTTAGGAGCAAATAGGTAATTCCGCCCTATGTTTTCTATTGAAATATAAGCATATACAAATCACCTTTTGTTTCATGTTATTTCTGTACCAAATAAAAGGTAGGTAATCTATTGGGTGTCTAATCTATATGAAAATCACTACATATCAAAGACATCTGGATGACTTTGAAATCTCTCGTTGCAACCTTTTTAAAAGTACAATTTGAAATTCCCCATTGACCTGTGGTTATCTAGGAAGCCATCCTCAAGAATCACCAACTTAAGACTATGCTTGTTTTGGACTCATTTTTGAATGCCTTTTTCAATGCTCATTCTGATCGGGTAAGGAAAAAATGGCCCAGAGTGATTATATTCAACTGTAAGGCACAAAGGTTAAAATGTACAGAGTAACTTAAGGTGGGTGACGTCGACCCATTGACAACCTCATCCCCCCCCACTTCCCACACACTCCCAATCAAAAATTGAGATTTTAATTTTTTGTTTTTTTCAAAAGTTCTATTTTTCTCCAGGAAAGGTTTCTTTTCTTTTTGTATGTCCTGAAACAAAACATCTCCAAAGGTGGTCCAACCACATTAATTAAAGGTGGCATTTCGTGTTTCAGCACCTTCTGTGTGATTCATAAATGGGCCCTGCGAGATATCCTTGAGAAAAGCTTATTCTCAAACTTTGAGCTGATCCTGATCTTGCGGTTTGTGTTCTGATCAATTGCTCGTTTCCATGGTCCCATATGCTACTGTGCTGTAGTTCTGTCCGTTTATGACAGAAAACCACAAAAATTGTGCGACTTTCTTACAGATGCGCCGAATTTTGCCTTAAATTGGGCACACATGGATTTACTAATGTTAAACGGTTCGCATGATATAACAAATCCCTCACAACATTTTCGGTAATTCGTGGGAGAGGCCCAGTTGATCACGAAATGCCCTTAAACAACTGTCCTAATAGAGGGGCCAATTAAGTACACATTTGTGCTTCTAAGATTCAAACACCATAACCAATTTTAATTAAAAATTTAGTATCAATGCATTTTTGGTGATATGCTTCAATCTGAGGAAGATAACGTAAATTGGGTTACCCTCTAAGAAAAAAAGGGTTGTTATATAGCCAAGAGCACTATGTACAATTCTTTCCAACAGTGTATCATAGTCGATTGTCTTCTTAGTAAAAGCCGATAAGCAATATGTATATATTAACTAATTTTTTAATTTACCTTTAGGCCTATAACCATATGCTTTTTACTCACCACCTCTTTGTCTAGTGAAGTGTATTCTTAGGGAGTTCCTGAGATCTAATAGTTTTGTTTTCTTTCTCTTATCGTGTCTCAGCTTTAATCTTATGAGTGTGTGTGCATAATTCTGTTTAGCATAAGATGTGTTATGTTCCATGGTTCCTTTCAACCCATCAGTAAAGAAACTATAAGGAAACAATCAATATTACGGTAAGATACCATAATGAAACAGAAACAATCAGCTTTTAATACAGTCATTCTACTTTTTTCCAAACACTTCCGGAAAGTTTTGTAATATCACAGTTGCCTTTGAATCAATTGCCTTTTGATATAAGAAATTTTTGATATGGTAGCCTTACTGGAAGTAAACTTCACTGCCACTTCAACTGATAAAATTCACACACCCAATTTGATTTACCAATATACAGAGTGTCCCCCAAAAAAACTTTTAACCCTGAAGCACCCCAATTTCAGGTCTTTAATAAAATTAATGCACATATTTATCCACATTAAAAGGTCTTTGTTTCTTAACTTTTCAACAGCAAACTCCAATGATTTGGGTCCCCATGACTGATATTGAATCTTATTTAATGAAATCTGTGTTTTTTACAAGATTGAAGCACCTCTCAGTTAAAGACCATTACTTGCTCACATGAATAATCCCTGCACTGACTGTGCCAATCAGTTATTGACCCTTGCAGAATCCACAATCTTAGAAAAGTTTGATGTGAAAGCTTTTAAGAATCTGGGCTTTTCACGATTGTGAGAAATGTATTGTACATTAACTCTTCCAGTTTGCATTAAGAATAGCATAATTGGAATTTTGTTGTTGGCTCTATTAAAGACACTATCAGTGATTCACCCAAAAGAGTCAATATAATTGAAATTTGCAGAAATAGCTTTAAAGTGAGGATACGCCTGTAGAATTTTCTTATGTTTTTTTTTTTTTGCATTATCTTATGGTTTTTTTTTGCAACTGAAGAATTGACAGAAAAGGAAGTAAACAGCATTTTTCAATTTCCATTAACTTACATGTTGCAGTAGTAAGTCTGACTAAAATCACCTATTTTGTCCTTATTACTTTAGGTTGCTTTTAGGGTTATTAACTTGCAGGGTACATTTGGATACCTAGACCTGTTAAAGACATGCAAAAAAATCTGATTTTTGATGATTTTCTGATTTAGTAAATCACTGATAGTGCCTTTAACAAGCTGTCAAATGTACCACTGCACCTGTTTCAACACTTACTTATTTTCTGCTCTGAAGTACTCCACTAAATGCTGTATAAGATCCACACCCTTCTTGGATTTGATTTCATTTACTTTAATAAGATACTGAAAGCAAACGATACAATATGGTTATTGTTCAATAGAAATGCTGAAAACTTAAAATGCAAAACTGAAACTGTTACAAGGCTAAATTAATGGCAATTGCATATTAAATATGATCCTATTTCTGTTCAGTAATACTGAATGGGAGATGATTTTTTTGTATATCTCAGGTAAGTTGTTTGGTAAAAAAAAAGCGGGGTAAAAAAAAAAGCGGTTCTCGAACTATGTGTCTGCCCCTCATCACGATCAAATTTTTTTAACATATTGGCACATATACCACTTCAGAATGGGAGAATTACAGAATGCCCCTTTAATCCACCCACATAACATTTGACCCCAATCTGTGTACACCTCATATGGGGCTTGGGTCAGTGCTTATGCTGACCATGTTTAGTGATCGTAGCATTTAATTTGCAGCAGAAAAAATTAATTCATAGATTTTCAAATAATGCCCCTTTAATTTAGTCAACATGACATCTCAACACAGTTGGAGTATACCACATACCACATATGAACCTTGGGCCAGTGGTTCTTCTGGTCTAGTTTGGCTGCAATTGGCCCAAGCCTTTGGACAGGAGCAAATTACAAAACTTTTTAAAGAATGCCCCTTTATTTGACCCAAATGACCTCTCACCCCAATTGGAGTACACCTCATATGGGGCTTGGATCAGTGCTTATACTA
>JAMKCH010047229.1:0-28000 GCA_023653785.1 Ophioderma brevispina
AATAACATTTCGATAATTCTGAATTAATTAGTTTCCAGTTTGGCGCCAAAAAATTCAAAATGGCCGCCATTTTTGATTAGTTTTTTGGGGTTTTTTGTTCCTTGAAATGTTTGACATTAAAGTATTTGATTAAATACAATATTGTAATATAAAAAAATAAGTCATATTTACCATGATTTTCAAATCATTGCATTCTTGCATGGGACTTTTTGTTCCAAAATGACCGCCATTTTATTTTAAAGGTGTTCTTCTCTTCTTTACAGAATAAGGTAATCAGAAACGGACAGTAGCAGCTCATGGGAGGGCATTTTCCCCTCCTCATTTTGTTTTCTTTACCACCCAGTTTGCCACCCCCCACCCAAGAAAAATTACAGATTTTGCAAAAGTCAGTGCTTGGGGAGCCAAAAATCACCACAATTTTGACAAGAAAACAGCGATTTGGACCAAATCACAAAATTTTGGCAAAAATCAGGGATTTAAGGGCCAAATTGGTTAAAAATCTCAACAGTTTTTATATGTTGGATCCCCAGAATTTTTTCACTTTTGCCGCCCAAAAATTCACCTTGCCCCCCCGCCCCAGAAAAGAGATTTGGCGCAGCAACTGGAAACGAAACCCGCAACACAAATGGCATAAAAATCATAATATAAACATATTAACAACTGAAGTCAGGATTTTGTTATGAAAGCTGAAACCCTGCTGGCTTTCCATACTTCGGAATTATGTAGTTGGAATACAGAAAGTCATCTAGCAAACTTGCCAGTAAAGTGGACCAGGTACTTTGAGATGCACATGATAGGTTGAAAGTTTTGTACTTGACATGAATTGGTAAGTTGACGTTGTTAGATTGATTTGTAGTACCGTCGTAAATGATGACGTAACAGGATTTATAGCATCGGTGGAACCAAATTAAGTATGATATGTGTTATGAGGGTAGAATTCAGGTGTTAATTTCAAGACCAACCATAAAATGCATAATGTGAAGCAACCTCATTGTATATTGACAACATCGAAGTCTCACCATTGAGCTCAGCTCTGTCTTAGTTACATCAGTTACAAACTCCATCAGTAGATGCCAAGCACCCTCAATTCAATTCACCAAACCTTCATGTCTGCATTGGCATTTCAACACATAGTACCCAAGGGGCTAAAATTGAACCATAAAAAACGGAAAAGCTGTAGAGAATGGTTAGACCCGTCAGCATCTACGTCGCATTCACGACAAAGCTGCCACCATCATTTTAAAGTGCCCGTTAGAAGGGAGGTTACAAACCCTGATCTAGCTATTATAAGCAAAAACATCTCTAAGCTGTGTAGCCAGATTGTTCTGGTCCTGTTCCACTAACTCAACATTGACAATCGACATCAATGTTAACGCTGCAGTGCCTTTAAGCAGGAAAACAATGGCAAAAGATCACTGAAACCTGGACCAGAACGTGAAGAGGATTGCACCAAAACCCTGTAACAGTAAACTTACAGTACAGTAAACTATGACAAAATCTTGCCCAATAGTGACAATACCGGGAGATTCATACCCAGGGGCTGTGGACGGGAATTGCAGCAGGCTTTTCCAAGGAAGTGCTAAAGAATATCCAAATACTACATGCTTGAAGCTGATCCTTCTAAGCTAAAGCAACTGCTAAAGTGAGGATGTCAGAGGGGATCTCCACAGGAAATCTGGCATACCTTAATGGAATCCATCGATATGACCCCTAACAGCAAGAAAGCCGAAGATTCAAGGGATGCCAACAGGAGGCTTCCAGCCAAATGTTACATCAAACCAAGTTGCCCACCAAGAAGCCCAAGAAGATCACACTAAACCGAAAGAGGAGCGATCCTGGTTTCATCATCTTCAAACATGGACGAAACCTGGAAACCGGTGTACGTAACTTCAACAGAAAAAGCAGAGGCCTTGACAACATATCGACTGAGAGCAGCTGAAAAAACTTTGGCCTAGTAGCAAACGAGTGGAATTCTTGAGCTTACAATGCGGCCTATTCTACATTCACCAAATTTCTGGAGGAAAGCACCTAATTATGGCACTCTTTAAGCGGGGGAAAGATCCATCTAATCCAAAGAGTTATAGACCAATATTACTCCTCAGACATACCTACAAGCTATTTGAACATCTCCTGTTCAACTGTATCGTACCTGTCACCCAGCTAGAGGCAGCATTCATACCAGAACAAGCAAAATGGTCCGAGAAGTGTTTCGGTAACGGAGTTGTGTTTGTCGATTCGATCGCAGCTTTAATCACAGATGCTTATACTCCGTTAAGATGTTGGAAAAATCACCAAGGATATCCGCTGACTGAGGTTATCAAAGGATTGCTTGGCGTAGGCTCAAGAATGGACTACACCAATTGGAGCGTGCTCGCACCTATCCGTTTCAACATCTGTACCAAAGACCAACCTAGGAGTGCAGGGGAATATTGTTTATCTATGTAGACTATCTTGGAATTAGCACACAAGATGCACAACTTTACAGTTGTAAGAGGACGTTCCAAAAGCTTTGGATGAACTCCTCCTTAGTATGAGGAAAACCACCTATGTGCAATCCATCCAAGACACAGACGTGTGCATTCCATATACGCAACCGTGAAGCCTAATGTCAACAGCCTGGTCTGTCTTTTTTTACTAGAGTACCTGGACCATACTATTCTCTATAAGCCCCACAATGTAAAATCAGAAGCGAAGAGTAAAGTATGTTACACAAAAAACATCTGAACAAATCACTGGCACAAGATGTGTGCTCGTCCACATACCCTAAGATCGATGTCACTTGCCCTGTGGCCTACTCATGTGCAGGGAGTATGCTGCTCTGTATGGGAAGTTCAACCCGTGATGAAGCAGCTTGATCCAGCGTTAAATGCCTCCTGCGGCCTTATCACAGGATGTCTTTGCCAAATGGGAACTTTACATTGATTGTCCACAGACATGTCTAGTGTAGTGAGCCTGAAAAGAGCGTAGTTGCCAAGTATCTAATGTGAAGGCACCCTCTGTGCAGATCAGAACCAGTTTAATGCCTTAAATCCAGAGAGAGAGAGATGAGGGTTTTTAAGCAAAAGTAGTCTCACCCCTTAAACAGTCTCAAGGAGTTAAGAGAGTCGCCTTGTGGAAAGAATGATTGCTATTCACAAAAAAGGTTTAATGTATCAGTATTGAACCTGGTGAGTATCATCCACCCGGAGCTGACTCCTCATTGGCTGGATGGCGATGCCTCAACGATTGAGAACAAAGAATGGCCGATCTAAAGTTCTTTGCAGAAGTGGGGGCTACCTAGAAGCAAATCAGGACACTGCCTGTGGTTCGGGAACAGCTTCACAGTAAATGAAACATCTCTGGTCTGCACACTGTTGGAGAAACCAATGGCACAGACAAGGACCATGCGGCTTTCAGTGAAGCACCCATCTCTGGTAGTCATTTACCACTGTGTTTGGACACGTAAGAATCTTTCAGCACATTTTGAATTTATGGTTGGTCTTGAAGTTACCTCCTAGAAGTAATACCCTCAGAAGCCGTTACCATGCTAATTTGGTTCCAAGATGCAATAAAGCCTGGTTAGTCAGCAGTTACATAATACAATTTCAACTTACCAATTAATGTAAAAGGTGACAAAAATTTCAACCTATCAGTGCATCCCAAAGCACATGGACTCCTTGACTGCCAATTTGCTGAGGATGCCTGTATTCAGTTGGTAATTATGTTTATATTATGATTTTTTTTTATGCCATTTGTGTTGCGCGGTTCGTTCCAGTGGCAGTGCCGACTCTTTTTTGGGGTGGGGGGGTTGAAATGAATTTTGGGGGTTGGCAAAAGTGAAATTCTTTTGAGATTTTTTAACCAATTTTGCCCCAAATCGCATGTTTTTTGCCCAAAAACATTTTCCTGGTGTGTTTGCTCTTTTTTAGGTGGATCCATTTTTTCGTCAACACTGGAAAATATGCATCTTTCACTTCCTCTTCCCTTCCCATCATTTTCTCCTTTCTCTCACATCCGCCTCGCTCCCTATTCCCCTTCAACCCGTTAGCCTTCCCTTTAACCCAGTTCCCGTTCTCGGTAGCTTCACGCTGTTTGAGAGTAGTTGACTTTTACCTCTCAAAAAGGTGTTGTCCTCCCTTTTATCACGTACTCTTTCCGTCCACTCGGTTTACATTTAGAAAGTATATCACGACACCCTTTAAAAATCCGTATATCATATAAGTATATCCACACGAAATTTCAATTACAGAAAAACCTGAGTATCATGAAAAATAGGGGCATATTCGCAACACGTTTTTAAAACACAGCTCCAAGAACTCGATAATATGGTATTCATTTTCCGTTTTTCCGACCAAGTTTTAAGTTTAAAATGCCATCCCCAATGCTTATTTGATTTTTAAAACACTCATCCAATTAATACGTGATAATCTTTTTTAAATGTAATTTAAACCGTTTTGACAGAAATTGTTAAATTTGTAGGTTGTCCAGTGAATTTTCAGTATCAAAAATACTTCGCAAAAACGCGGTTCATTTGACAGCAAAGATAAATCTCTAAAAGTTGAAACATTTGCTAACGGTCCTGTAAATTTAAGAAGATTTCTGACAGAAAATGCGGTTTCAGTCCACTGTTGTTTTCATCCGATTTTTATGTTTGAATTAAGTCAATCCCATGTAAATAATGAACGGGATTATCCCAACGTGTGGGTGTCTACTGTAGCTTGCGGTGTGTGCCCGCGTATCACCACGGTTGGTCGACGGAGTGGCAGCACCTGTCTGGTGAGGCTTTTGGGTGTCAAGAGGCGCACACGATCGGTGACAATAAAATGATGACCTCATAATTGTCAATATGATTGGCTAGTGAAAATTAAGCGGGAAAATAGCCATTCCTAATATGGGAGTCATAGGGCGGGGAATATTTTTCCCCGTGCCCGAGGGAAAAACTTAGTACATGAGCAGACTCCGGGCTATTCGTAGGAAAATTTTCAACTGAAGTTCACAGACTGTGTTACCTACACAAGTTGGTTGGGGTCCCTTTAGTTGATCGTATCCGGGGAAAAAAAAGTTTACTTCCCTAGAAGTATACAGTAACAGTGTCTGTAAACACAGACTATGGTTATGAGACTTATAGAATCACACAGAGACACTCAATTGCCATTTTCCCAATCAGTGGTGTAACTATTTCAGTTTTGACACTTCAAGATATGTAACTCACTAATTCAATGAAGTATTTCAAAGATATTTTGCTGGACGGTAACTATCCTATATAGGGGATAGCTCAGCTCGCTTACCAACCCCCTTCTTTTTTCTTTTGGATTTGGTGGCCAATTTAAGTGGTTCAAAATTGGCACTTTTGGTTGTACCAACCCCAATTACATCTTTTTTTCTTTCAACTGTATTTTTCTCCCCGTCCTGCATTGATTCCCAGTTTTTTTGTTTCTTACTTATAAGACAAGTGTCCAACCTTACTGCTATTTTGGTTTCCCACATTTTCTTGCTCTCATTTCGAAACAGGTCGTTGAAATTCCTCGTTTCGGGAGGTGAACAATTTTTCCGTTAACAATGATCTATTTACAACACAACTGTTCTCCTTATGTTTAATAATAAGGAATTTCTCTGTTTTTGGTGTATTGCACACAACCATATGGCTGCATTTAGTCAAAAAATTTTTGTAATCCTTCGCCTCTTCAGATTGTGTGCGCAATTCCAAATTCAATGTTAACTTTCCCGTTAACATTTTCGTCACTCTATCGCAACAATGAACCGGAGGTGTGAATTTTTTTAAAGAGATACAATGGCCATGTTTTTGAACTTCTTTAAATATTGACAGGCCTTAACATCTACTGAATAAAGTTGTAAAAATCACAAACATCATTATTGTCAAATTATACCCACGCATACCTTCCGTTAGCACCTGTCACCATCCGCACACATTGGTCACTTCCCCGAAGAGTTAAGTTTACATCTCGCTTTACCTTCTATATAAATCTCTTGCTGCTGATCTCTCTGTTTGTAGTGATTAGTAGTGATGCGCATCATGTAGGATGGACCACACCAAGTGCTGCACAAGAGTCCAACTTTACAATTTCCTCCCTAGACGAAATTGTTTGTCTCGTATATGACATAATGTTTTGTTAACAACCGCAAATTTGCTCTTTTAGGAGCTTTGAGGCCTTACTGTTTTTGACTGGTGATTGTTTTACTCTTGGAGAACATATTCAAATGATAAAGATGATTTATAGCATATAGATTGGATAAATTTGACTAAATACCAGTGTATTCGTGTTTATTATTTGTTACTTTTTGATTGTCCATTTATAGACTGCCAGCCACATAACATGTCTTTTGTGACAGGAGGTGTCCGTGCCGAATTTTTGTTTGTTTGTTTACTAACTTTGATTCCTTAAATCTCTTAATATAAAAATAGTATAAACTTGACAAACAACATGTTGGGCATGTTTTAGAGAACATAACCCAATCTATCATCATTGTTTTGTTTCGAGGTGACATTTTTTGTTAAAATGCGTATATACAACATTAAGGGCGGCCTTAGCTTTGTGTTGGCACATTATTATTCAAAGTAAACAAGTTTAAAACACAACAATATTTTAGTTATCACTAAATAGGCACTACTGCACACAACTCGGCAGGGTCCATCCATGCCTAAACAAATAGTTTCACCATACATCTGAGTTTTGTCCATGCTTGCTTGTGGGAGTAATTCTAAGCTGAGATTCAACCAACAGAAATCCATATATTCCAGTCATACCATAGAATGGTTCGTCAAAGTTTCACAACTCTGACCAAAATTCATTCATTTGCATTTGAAATAAAACAAGTATCATTTTAAACAAATTAATTACCCATTATGTAAACTGAGAACCAGAATGACTCATACAGAATCTGCTTACCTTCAATCCGATGTGATGTAGCAAATTGCATTGGTCTTTAGGCAGATCGAACCTCCCTAAAATATCTTCCAACATAATATATATTCATCTCGATCCCCGTATGACGACAACCCCCCCCCCACGTGACGTCATACCACAAATCCTCTTCCTCTTTTCTTTCTTGGGTGCCGACAGTGCGTAACGTTAGATATTTACTCACCGAATTTTGGCCGAAGTTTTGGTCAGATTTAGCGACTAGTGTAGTCCTGAACCTTGTGTGAAATCTGTTAAATGTCATTTAGTACGTCCTGGGGCTGTAGTGTTTTTGTCATTTTCGTTTGCGAAGTCCGGTATTTAAGGACTTTAGACCTTGACTTGCGGTCGGGTTTGTTAACATACAAACCCGCATATTTTCACACCCATAGACTGACTGCGTAGGGGCGTGCACTGCCGCCACATTCATATCGATAGTCTTATTTTCCCACTACTATCTTATATTGTTATTATCTTTATATATATTTTAACGTGTATATGTGATTACAATGTTGTGAGAATTGTAATTTTGGAATGGACCTACACCCTTTGGTTCTTTCGATTCAAAGGATGGCGTCACGGTTTGTTTCATTTTAATAATTTTATGGGCACGACCATTACTTCACACATGAGTCGTACACTGTGGGTTTACTACCTAGTTTTCCTTACTGCTTTCTTGCAGGCCCTTATATGTCAACGAGGTATGGCCTTGATTACAGGAAGTTGTACGGATTGTTGGAAATGCTTTTATATAAATTTTCTATCTAAACTTGTAAATTGTATTCGGGTATCCCTGCCTTGGTGCGTGCTCAGCCCGGTTTGTTTCCCTTATAGGCCGCGCCTGTACGTGACTTGTTTCGACCGAGTCGCCCGTCACGGGACCCACCCCCATGCTGATGGCCCGCTGGTCCTACTACTCCGGGCGAATAGGTGCTCCCGTGCGTATCGGGCTCCTGGTATGAAGAAAAGAAAAGAATCAAACTGTTTTCTCTCTGTAGGTTTGGACCGTTGTTATAAGATCCTTGGGTTTCGTCCTTTCGGTATAACTTGGCCGGTAGGGATTTTGACCGGTAATGACGGGAGCTCCTCCGCTGATGTAAGCGGAGGTTCACACCCGCCGTTACACAGGCTTTGTGTCTGGTGTCTTGTCAGTCCCCCGCGCCTCCGGGTGCGTTAGACTGATAGGATACTGGGCGCGTGGTAGCCGTATTCGGTACCCGGCCGATCACAATACCACCTCTATAGTACCCATACATCGCCGTTACAGGGAGTTCCTCTGCTGCTGTAAGCGGGGTTCACCCGCCTTAGAGGGTTCCACACCGCCCACGGTGTCGGTCAGTCGCCTTGCCCCAGGGTTGCTGTAGACTGGCTGGATACTATGCGTGTTGTAACCGTTTTCGGTACCCTACGATTACGGAGATCATCACCGCTATTGGTGTCCACCGTCACCTAAGGTGGTTGTTTCCTTCTATGGGTCCGCTAACGGCGACGCTTCCGCCGGGGCAGCCGTCCTACCGTGGCGGTCCCGCGCAGCACTCCCGTGTCTTGCAGCGACAAACCCCACCGGCGACGTCGGGGCCCTCTTCCTCTATATCTATGGGGCGATTTACGGGCTTTACTGCGCTGGTCCGATGCCTTTTGCCTCATCCTCACAGGGGTGATGTCGGCTGCGGGCGCTTTTGACCCTGGCGAATCTCCTCGGGCTGGTCCATGGTCTTAATCCCGGATTAGACCAAACAAAGGACCATTCACTGAGGGGATTTGCCGGTCGATTTTCCAGACAATACCCATTCATCAGCTTTGAATCCCAGTAATGGAATCAACTTCTGCTTGACGGGTGTTTTTCTTCATCGATATTGGGCCACGCTTTTCCTGTTTGTAAACGGGAGTAACCTGGCTCAATACGCTGGCCTCCACATCATTCGGGGATACTCCGTCGCTCCCCGGGGAGTTCTGCGGCAGGAGTTTGGCATTTTTAGCGAGGCGGGGCTGGCGCCTCTAGTCCGCCGGCCCCTGCTTCGCTGGTCACCCCCGGTTGCCTCAATCCCTTCGGGATTTTAGCGTGACTGAGTCTCCTCGTGTTGATGGGCCTGTTGCTGAATTTTCTCCTCAGTAGAAAGTAGTTACAACGGACCGCTTTTAATCACTGGGTTAAGGTTCGAGAGATTGCGGCGTGTTTTGCCCTACAATTGTCCTTTCTTTCCGGGTGATTTGTGGCCTTTACTTCGCTGGTCTCCACCTGATGCCTCGGTCCCGGTTGGCGCGCAGGGATTCGCGGGTTGGGGCAGGGAGGGGGGGTATCATTCGTTTTCGCATGGGTTTGGTGAGGTCGGTCCATGCGAACTCCTCTTCAGGGGATTTAGCGATACACTAACCAGCATCTCAGGATTTACCGATCGTCCGCGGAGACAATGCCTAGTCCAGGGAAGTTGAATACCTATTCTTAGGGATCAACGGGCTCGGTGGAACGGGGCACTGAACCCTGTAGGCCCGCCGCCTGGTGGGGATCCAGTCGCGGCGTCTCCTCTGCCGCGCATTATACCCGCCCTTCATGCCGTGAAGCCGATTGGCCGCTTGGATTGGCTTGGCGGGAAACAGGTGTGGGGGGTGCGCACTGGGCATGCCATGCCGTTAGTACCCGGGCGGCTGGGGCGGTGGCCACCTAGGTTTTGGTCTGCCTCTTCTCCCGCTGGGTTTGCCTAGCGTCGTATTGCTACTTGTCGTCCGGGGGGGTAAACCCTGGTTTTCGATCATGCTTACACCGGGTTGATGTCGGTGTTACCCCACCTCTCTTTCATATGTCCCTCACGGTATACTGACGCCCTGACAATTTGTGAAGTCTTAGTTAATCTTGCAGTATACACCCTCGTTTGTCCCTTTCGGGGCGCGGGTGTAGGCGGAGTTTGCGGTGTTACTACTTTGGGCACACGTGGTATGCTTTATTTTTATTACTGTGTACGTGTCCGTTCATGACTTCCTTTTTAATTAAAAATAATCGTCGCATACATATAGATCCATGTCATCCACGGGGCTTTTAGCTACTACCTACCCGTATCTGTTCTTGCGGGTAGTTGCTGATTGGTCACTGGGTGAGTCTTCGTTTCGCCCTAAGCGCCTCAATCCCTTCCGGGATTCAGGCGATGGGAGCATCGTTTCATCTACCGAATGGATACACTGGCTTTGTTAAGGCGTGTCGCTTTGTTACACCAGGACAATCCTGTGGGTGAGATGATCGTTTGGCGGGGAACGGAACCCATTCGCCGGGACTGTGCCCCCCCCTCTGGTGTCGTCCTCTGCTGCCTGGGGCGCGCTTGCTCGCCCAAGCGTTCCTCGGGACAGCATGCGGTCGGGTATTCCTACACAACGAGGGACGCTCGTGGCTAGCTTAGCTCTTTCCAGCCTTCACTGGTGGTACGGCTCCCGTAGCTTCATGGGTGGCGTTCATATCCTTTTATGATGCCTCCCTTTTTTGGATTCCACTTCCTTTAGTTGTCTCTCCGGTGTGGGAGCTCACTTCATTCCATTCAATCCGGTTTCTTCGGGCGGCTACTTGTACGTCGTTATTAGGCGTTTGCAGCCTCTTAGATATCCGCACGGTTGTCTTCCGAGATCAGACCCCTCCTGGGTCCGGGTTTGGATGCGGTGTTTTTAAATAAAACCCAACGCCACCGATGCTTTTAGCCCAGCCTAGGGGTTGTGCACCGGTTTGGGATTGATGTCTCTCCCCCCTCCCCTTCTCCCAGGGCGTGCGTACGGGTCTTATCGTGCTACTCCGTCTGATTCCTTTGCTCGGTCCTTTGTAGGACAAAATTGGAATCACTATTTCTATGGTCTGATTCATGTCAGTGGCGCTTTGGATTCAATTCCTTTTAAGCACTAAATGCCGGTGTCTTTCGCCGGCGTTCACATTCACGACGATATGTAGTCAATATTATTTTCCGTTACGGGAGCTGCTCTGCCGTTCCTTCCCGTTTTTACGCTTGTATTTATCACTTCGGATCGCGGTTTATTCGAAGTTCGGATATTCGGTTCGCCCCTTTTGCGCGTGAATACCGTTGATGGATACATTGGGCGATTTAATTTCGTCAGTAGCCCAAATTGTGTGTCGGATTCCGCCGTAATTTATGCCATCTTCAATCGCTTCTTGAATCGCTTTTCTTTCGAATCGAGGTTTGGGTATCCGCTCGCCATCTTGGCGATGGATACCCTAAAGATGAAATGTTCAGACGATTAAAGTCGTCTTTTTGGCTTACGTTCTGTGTCGAAAGAACTCGGCCAAGTCGTCTACCGCCCCTGCTATCTTTCTATTTCGCAATTGTGTCAGGATGCGGTCGGCTTTTAATCTCTACTAAGCGTGGCACGCGCCGCCGAGCCTCTCGCCGTTCGCCTTTGGTGCCCGATACCCGCGGGGGTCTTTTATTCTCACGCTATAGCAGGGATTCTCCCTTTTTGTTTTTTTTTTTTTTTGTTTTTTTTCTTCTCACTCCATTATAGGCACCTCACCGGCCGCCCGCGCGGGTTTTGTTCCTTTATTTTGAATGACAGGTGCAACCGCCCAATCTTCTGCATGGGGATGGATTGATTGGGTTATAATGATTCCTGCATTTCAATGACATGGACTTATTATTTTTATCACTTGTGCTTTTCATAATATATATTGTTGAAAGGGGTAATCACTCCAATCTATCTATTTCTGGATTGGTTTGTTCTCGATCATGGAGGTGTGATTATACTACTTTAACCTCTATGTTTCGGATTGGATAATTAGTCTTTCCGCCAGATGCAGAGTTTTCTGTTACATTGTGGGATAGACTATTATTTTAGCCCCTCTACCTTTCCACATGTTTATATATAGGATGTTCACCTCTTGGTCTGCATCGTGCTGCATACTGGATTATACAATCCTCTCAGACCTTTTTATAAAGTGAGAGAAGCTTTTGTTGGGTGTCCGATGGGCTGGTTCCGTTTCACAGTAGTCTTATTCTGTGATGTTCCGGCCTGCTAGGATATGAGGAGTTTGCCTACGGGCCAACGTGATTACTCTTTTATCCTTGGAAGCATCCTATGTGCACTATAGCAGATTGTTTTGCTCTAAGGTCCCAGCTCGGATCTTTATCCCACTTAGGTTTTTCCTCTTGTCATGCCTAATTGGATTCCCCCATTCGCCATGCGGGTTTGCGTCCCCCTTAGTCCTTCCGTATGATATAGGGGAATGCTGTTGGGGCTCGGCATTCGGTGCCACTGCCCTTTTACTCGGCGATATTTCCGTAGACTTTAGAGTTTTCGAATCTGTTAATTCTCATTACTCTCCTGGCTTGCCTCCATCCAGGTTTTGTAGGTATGCCTTGAGTAAATGTTGGAGCTGGTTCTGTTTGATCGGTACTCTCATCACATTTTTTCTGCTGAGAATTCCTTGTCAGCCACCTTTAAAACGTTTACTGGTCATTCGTGGAGGTGGTCCGATCTCAGGGCTACATCGAGTAGTCCGTTCTGATGCTTTTTCATTTCACGCTGATAGGCATATTATGACTATTGGATGTTTCCCCCGGAATGGTTTTCAAATCTTCTGGTTGCCTTTTCCATTCTGTGGAAATAACTTGATACCTTGGGGTTGCTTTACATGTACTAAGCTTACTCCCCCGGGTAGGCCTTCGGGCTAGAGATGTTGAATCCGAGTGGGCTTATGTCGGCTCGCAAGATTCTCCTCTGTTTCCGCTCCTCGCACTCTCTTGCTCTTGGGGCTCAGGTGAGTGGGATATGTTGGGCTGGCTGCATTAGGTAACAGTTTATGACTCATCTTCCTGTCTTACGCTGTGCGGGTTTTCCGTCGCAGAGTACTGTGGCCGGCGAGGGTCTGAGGATTTGGGCCTTCAGCCCTCCTCGCCCGCTCACCAGGGATGCCCCTTCCTCTCGGCCCTTCATGGGCCCAGAGGGTGGCTATTTTGGGTCTAATGGCTCGATCTGCTCTGAAGCCTTGTATACCCTCATACTTGAGGAGTAAACCTCTCAGTTATGCGCCGGGTGGTGTGGTGCACGAGGGGGTGCTGGGTTTCGTGTGACGTCTCCTCGAGGTAACGTAGCTGATCTCTGGCCATTTTTTCTTGCAGGAGCCACTCTTTCAGGGGGCTCAGCAATTATTCTCTTAGTAAGTGGTGTGGCTTAGTTTCCATGCTATTTGTATGGCATGTGACCTTGCGCGGCTCTTACTACTTCTTAATTGCTTTGCAATCATATCATCTCTTTTCGATTCACGCAATCCAGGTGTGACTTTTTGCATCCTGCACAAAACCGCCTCCTAGAACCCCTGTCTAATCGCGATTTAATGCAATTTGTTACATCAACATCTGATTGAAGGTAAGCAGATTCCCTGTATGAGTCTGTAAGAACAGTGGTGTGCTAATGACTCGTAAGGATGCTTTGCTTACCTCTCCGATGTTGATGTCCCGATTCCCGGCCCGCCCGCCCCCCGCCCCTGCATGATGTTTACCTTGTCCGAGGTAGACGAAGAGGAAGAGGCTTGTTGGGTATACGTCACTTGGGGGGTGTCTTCATACAGGGTATCTAAATGAATATATCTTATGTGGGAATATATATTTACGCAATTACTGCTGTGCCTACTGACTGAACAGGCAAAAAAAAAAAAAATTGTGACCCATGTGAAAACGTCACTAAATGACCCAACTTCCAGGAAGGATGCATAATGCATAGCATGTATTACCTGTACCAGAGATCTCTAGTTTTCTTGCATGATTTAATATTGTACGTAAATTATGTATGGGATTAATCTTAAAGTATGTTGTAGTTTTGTTTTGTTGCTTGCTTCATTCTTTTACAATGTTTAGATTATACTTTCGTTGACCACAAATAAAAACTTTACTATTTTAAGTGCATTGTCTCACTGCAAGGAAACAGAAATGACTTGTACTGCACAGGTCTGTTGACCACTCAGTGCAAAGTGGAGCACTACAACAATTTTTGATTTTGTATAAATGCCCCTCATTATGTGAAACTAGTATTTCCATTTTGTGTGGACATCCCACAGCTATTGATCCATGCTGCTGAAAGGGCGTCTAAATGCTCTAAATGTAACCGTAATTTTTTTCGGAGTATAATCCGCGGCTTATACGTTGTTTTCCAAAAGCTTCAAATGATGCCGCGGCTTATAAACCGAAGTCGGCTTATACTTGAATTTCGAATTGTGAAAACCACAAGATAATAACAAATAAAATTAACCGCCGACAATCTTAAGACCCAGTGTTCTCAACTTTCGTTGTTATAATATTACTGTCATTGAAGCTGTACTCAAACTCCTTTGGTATGTTAGTTTTGTCGCATTGGATAACCCTGTATCCACCACTTGAATTCTTAATCCACATGGTACATTTACACTTCATACCATTAAAGCTTCATTCAAGGCGTCGCCTTTGGTGGTAAATGACGACCACGTCAATCATTTTAATTCGATCGCCCACAACATGTTGTATTCCTCACAACACCGGCTTGGCTATCACGAAAAGGGCTGACCTTAATTAAAATACCCCAAGATTCATTTTACCTCTTTGAGCTTGTCAGAAAATTTGTTCACCTCGGCCTCACATGTATACACAATATTTTCCAACTAAGGCGTGTTTAATTTCTATCTTTAACGTTAATTTGCCCTTGACCATACACAGTATTTTGATCAAAGGTCAAACGTACCGGCAAGCAATAATGAATAGTTCTGATCATGTACCCGGTTTAATCAAGTTGTGCCGGAGCGCGTGAACGGTTTAGATTGAAGAGCCCTGAACCAGCCACTCGCGGCTTTCCTGGGAATTCCCCATGTCATCGATGTAATTGCGACATTCACAAATCTCCACTTGCTCATGCAATTGCAATTGACCGTCCCGTTTTACCTTTGCTTCCACAGATTCTACATATATTTAGGGGATTTGTTCTGTAAGGAATTTTCTTTTTATCTTTGTTCTCTTCATTTTTTTTTTAAAAACACCAATGAGTAAACGGTTTAAGTATTAGTTTTGCGGCGAAAAGTTAAACTGAGTTCTTCCGTTGGCTCCCACAGCCCTGATCAGCGGTGAATCAAGGAATTTAAGCAACGTCGGGCCCGGTCGGTACTTGGATGGGAGACGCAACACCAGGTTATTATCCTCGTGTGATCTTTTGTTGTTTTTGACTAATCTCTTCCAATCTATGATACTATTTGTTTTTCCTCTCCTAAAATTATTATTAGAAACACTTGCCGGCCTAATTTCTGAACGAAAATAGAACAATTTGTGTACATTTTCCAGTTTTTTTTTTTCGCACGTGTACATATTGAACGTAGCGACTATTAGCACCAACACTACCTTAAGACTGGATTTTCTTACGGCCTATATCAGAAATCGCTATCATTTTATTACATAAGTTATTTAATCAGTTTTGTATTCCCAATATTTCTCTTACAATTTTATTAAGTTAATATCTTTTTTTTTTTATTATTGGGTTACCTAATCATTAGTTAGTTTAATAGTTATTAAGTCTTAATTATCATTTCAGTTTATATTATTCAGTTTAATATTTATTCCGTTTATACTTAATTCAGTTTCATTTACTGTATTCAGTTTATATTTAATTACTTGATATTATATTTCAGTTTATACTCCTTTCAGTTTTAACATTTATTCAGTTTTAAATGCCTTTACTTTATTGGGGGTTACTCTATCAGTTATTCAGTTTAAGTTATTAAGTTTTATTTATAGTTCAGTTTATATTATTTAGTTTACATTTATTCAGTTTATAATTATATTAATTTGGTTTATTGATAATTATTCAGTTTTATTAAATTTAAACTAATATTGTTATATTGATATATTCAGTTTATACTTATTCCTTTTTACACTTATTCAGTTTATATTTAATTACTTTATATTTATTCAGTTATACTTATTCACTTTATTTTTATTTTTTAGTCGTTTAATTGATATTTATTCAGTTTAAAATTATATTTACTTATATATTTATGTTTATTTGATAGATTATGTATAAGCGTATCTTTAATTTTTGTTACATTTATATATCATTAATATCTGTAGTTATATTATTATATTTATATCTATTTAGCTAAAGTAAATCACACCAAGATGCAAGAAAAATGATGAAGAGTGAGAAGAATAAACAGATGAAAGGACAGCTGTCTATATTTGGGATTTTGAATGGACAACATTCCTTACCGCAAACAGTGTTCTCGCCAAAGAGGGGTGGACCATCTCTTTTTTTCTTTTTGTTATTTTTGACAACACAAGTCATCATCATTGATATGAGGATGTTGATAATGGTATTGTCGGAGTGGGTTTCCCGTATCCAGGACGTAGTCCCTTTGGGACGCCTAGTTCTGTGGTACAAATTCAACAGGCCCCGTCTTCCTTGTTAGTAAACGCTTTCCGCAAGCGTAGCTTCCTGGAGGATAGTGACTAAGCAAGGGGCGCCGACAAACCAATAATTAGTCCTCTTCTACCTATTTATTATGACACTATCGAAGCGTACAAAATATAGCCACTGCCATGTAAAACGACCTAAATAATACGTAAACGAAAGAGTTGAAATGGAATATTTCGGGGCCGTTTTGTTGACTTGCTTCCATGGATTTTCATGTTCAATGAAATATCTTTTATAAAAATAGTTATAAAATTAACATAAGTTCGCATGTGCGACATATACTGAACTATAAATATTCTTATAAAACTGATAATACGCTGGTTTCTCTATGTAACACGTATCCACGATCCTAAAGTCGGCAGTCGCTGGTGCGGCTTATTTGGCGGTGGCGGCATTACGTTAATGTCCGGGGGGGGGGGTGAAGCTTAATACGGCGCTTTTTAGGCCCTTGCGGCTTATACGCCGCGCGCTTATAATGCGAAAATTACGGTATTAATTGCATGTTGTGCTCATCATACGGCAAGAAATCTAAATGTTTATGCCCTCAAAGTTAGGTTCCCCTAATTAAGTTGCCTGAATAAAAGAATCCTATAAAAAATAACCCTGAACTGCTAGGTCACACCATAGCCGCGCTTGAAAGAGTCTTGATTTTTTGTTTTTTTTTTATCAGAGGAAACATAACTTTACACTACATATATAGACTTGTACTTGTATACACTGGTCAACAAAAACAACTTTTTTTGTTCTGTTGCCAAAGATTTAAGTGTTGTTGTTTAACTAATTTGGGTGCACTGATTAAACAATGCCATCAGTTTTTTTCCCTATCAGGTCATTTTTTTTCCTATGAAAAAATGGTGAAATTATATGGAACACCTTCTCAAACATGTTATGTAATAACCTCGATAATATCACTGAGTGAGTATTATGTTATAAAATATTTTCCCAGTATATAATTGGAAGGAGAAGGCTATAAGGTACTACTAAAAGTTGCATTTGGTTATGTTAATATGGGAAAGTGTGGGGATGCCATACCTTCATGTGTACGTTGCACATAGTTACCCTAACAGCCATGGTCTCTTGATTCTTTAGATGATCAGTGAAATTGAAGGTATATGCACTGGCGTCATCCTAAGGAAATGTCTGAACTGTCCTGATTCTTTCTGGAATTTATAGTTGGTGGGAAACTTTGTTACAGTGCCAAGAAGAAACATCGGCGATTTCGAAAAAAGAGCATATTTAGCCTACTTAAAATCAAACTTGGTGATCAGTACAACCAGGGGCTCCGCATCAAGTTTGCAGTACCTTGTGGAATCATACGCTGTGGACAAGGGGAAGTAGAGATAGAATCAATTTTGGCATTCAATGAGATGGAGAGAGCCCAACAGGGACCAGTTTAGTGACTGCTACTTTTGTATCGTAAAGACTGCAGGGTTTACTAAAAAACTAGACACAAATAATCTTCCCCAAATCTTGTTCGGCAATTCCGTCCCGTGCCACTCTGATGAAGTACTGTATCCATGTTTGATCAAGCTTGCCATCATTAGAAGATGAAGATGATATTTGGGAGATATTCCTGAACCTGATAGTGACCATGACCCTGATTTTGTAGAATTCCAAGCACAGAGCCTAATTGTTTCAATCATTCTGAATTTAATGATTTGGGTGCTCGATTGGGCCTATCAAAGGCGCTATCTGAACGTCTAGCTTCTAGACTTAATGACAAAAACTTGCTGCAAGATGCAACAATGTTACATTTTCGTAAGAGGGAAAATGACCTTCTCATAAGTAACTTTTGCAACTGAAAAGATTTTGTGTATTGTAATGATATATCCTGGATTGTTAAATGCATTGGGTGTAGCTTCATATGACCCAAGGAGTGGCGCCTATTTTTGGGATAGTTCAAAGAGGAGTTTGGACAATTGTATTACTCATAATGGAAATGTATAAGGTGCAATTCCAATGGCACTCTGGCACCTTAAGGAGAAATTAAGCATATAAAATTAGTTGTAGATTTACTAAAGTACTTGAACACAACTGGATCATATGTGTGGATCTAAAAGATGGTGAACTTCTACTTGGCCCAATGGAGCTATAACAAAATAGCCATGCTTTTCTCTGCTTATGGGATGCCGAGCTAAAGGGACCAAACATTGGACCTGATAAAAATTTGGCCATTCAGAACAAGCATGACAGTTGGAGAAATAATGTTATAAATGAACCCCTGTTGACAGGGATAAAAGATATTCCACCTCGTCACATAACTAGGCTTAATGAAACAATTTGGTAAGGCTCGGACAAAGACGTACCCTCTTCCAATACATTGTGCTAGGCATTCCTGGTCTTGATTTTATGAAAATGTAAAGGCTGGGGTATTTGATGGACCTCATAAAATTCGACAATTGATGAAGGACCAAAACTTTGTACCCTCTATGACAGATTGGAGAAAAAAGCTGAAGGTCCTTTGTTTCTGTTGTGAACAACTTCTGGGAAATGACAAGCGTGAACATTAACAAGGATTTGGTGGTAAAATGCTACATAAGTTATCATCATTTGGGCTGCAACATGAGCATCAAGGTTCATTTTCTCAACAGCCATCTCGATGAATTTCCTTCCGTCAAACCTAGTGACGTGTAGCCACGAGCATGGTGAAACGATTTCACCAGGATTTAAAGGTTATGGAAGATAGGTATCAGGTACGATGGGACACATCATATTATGGGCAGATTACTGTTGGAGCATCCAATGAGACTATCCAGATAGGCAACACTCCAGGAAATCCAGGAAAAGGAATTTTGTTCCATGAACATTCTAAGACAAATCGTATTGTCCGAAATGAGACGTTTTACTCTGGTAATTGCTATGTTCATATGACTATGTCAGGTATTTTTTCTGCATTTAACCTTTTGGCTTTGATTTAGATTTTGGGGAAGTGATTTAATTATTGCCTTTCTGAGACCCCTCAAAAAGAAATGCGGTATCATAAGTATACTTTTTTGTTGTCACGCAATGTTCATATCTGTACATTCATATACAACATGTAATATAGGGCTATACCCTAACAACAAAAAATGACCTGATACAAAAACTAATGGCCTTTTTTTGAATCATGACCGCCAAATTACCCGCCAAAACAACTCTCAAAACTCTTTTGCAAACAAATTTTGAGCATAATTATGCTGCCACCAATGACCATGCAAATATTTGAAATAACAAGTGTACTTTATCCAATGCAAAAAAAGAATAGAAATCTACTCAAAGTACAATCAACCCAAATAAAAATAAAGTTGGGAGGGGTAATTTTAAGGATAACTTTTAAGGGTTCGCCTCCCCACCTTTGAGAGGGCATCCATATATATTCCTCCCTTCATACATCATGCAGAGCTTAAAAACTCTTCAGCATAAATAATTCATGGTAGTGATCCCTAGAAAAATAAGGGGATCACCATTGAAACTTTTTGTTACAGGTAACGGTAACATAACACTTGATCCATGGGAGTGGCCACGTATCAACAAATGAAGCAGACGTACAATGTAATGCGCTGGAATGTTAGAATTTCAGATGTCTCATAGAATTGCATTAATGGTTTTTGATGTCATCCAATGACTGAATTTTTGCTCAGTCATAACTTCGACAGGCTGCTATAAGCCATAATTTAATCCATAATTTTATTCATTTCCATACTTCATTATACATACAATTCAGCACACATAAAATATCAAAAACAAACTGAAGGTACAAAATAAAGAATCATGGAGGAGATGACGCAAAAGGCCAATCAGGCCAGCAGGTCATGCCCCTAAAATAAAAGTTTACCAACAATAAAACAAAACCAAAACATAAAAGATGAACAATGCTCAAAACTTATTATTTAGATATCTTAGAATTAAGTGGGTTTTTATTTTTTTCTGAAATTTTTAACAGAAAGGGCCATTTTAATATCAGTATCCGCAGGTCAATTCCCACAATATTGTCCAGCAAGTACAAAACAGCCGGTCTGAAAATTCTCTCTTATTCCTTGTTAAATTGTAATGGGCAGCGTCTCTTGTAAAGTACTATGAGTTTCTGCCCGCAGGCGTAAATATATCATTGAACAAGAATAGTAATCATTTGTACTAAATTTGTACTAAAATACTCCCATTCAATCCTGTACATATCCGTCAAGTGAAAGAACGTCTATTTAGCAAACAAGGGGGGCCGTGTGACTTCTGATGACTTTTAAGCAACTGTTCTTATCGCCCATTTTTTGTTGTAATTTCAACAAGGCTAATTTGTCTAAGTAGGCTTTCACGTGTTTCCCCATATTATTAGAAAACCGTAATTCAAGTATGGTAACACAAGAAGAACATACCATAGCCATGGAAGATTCGATCGGGTCCAACGAATTTTAGCTATTTATTACCCAATGTTTCTTTCTTGAAATAGTTTTGGCATCCACTTTAATATTCCATTTCCATGTTACAACACTCGTCTAATCACACACTCAACACACCCAAAACCTTTGTAATTAAACCGTTTTCAAATTTAGCCATTCAGAATTTATATCCTTAAATTCTATATTATTACTATCTTTACACTTAGGATTTAGAAGTTCTTTGATGTCATATGCGGTGTTTCCCATAAACATATATTGTTTACTTGAGTTCACTGATAACTTATTATTTGCCGACACCAATGACTTTACTTCTTGAAGTTCTTTATTAATTAAATTAAATTGGGTTTTGATGTCTTTGTGTGAATATAGTATCGTAATATCGTCAGCAAATAATATAAAATGTAACACTTTAGATTGTCTAGTAATATTCCATTAATAACAGTAAAACAATATGGACTAGTATTGACCCTTGAGGAACGCCGCATATGATATCACGAGTTCAATGTTCACAATAATTTAGAATACCGTATTGTTTGCTATTGCTTAAGTAACTAATAAACCAATCAAGTATTATGCCACGGAACCATAAGCTCTAATTTTTGTAAATTAAAATATTATTATGGTCGATGGTATCAAAGGCCTTTGATAAGTCTAGGATATTCCAATTGTTGTTTTTCATCTCTGCCCACTGCATTTGGACTATTTGAATTGATCAACTAAATGTTTTAAAACAAAGATAATTGGTTGCATGGTTGTGCGGAAGCCAAATTGCTTTATTAAGTATTTTTGTTTTTATCAATTAAAAAAAAAAAAAAAAAAAAAAAAAAAACATTTCCAAATTTTGAAAAAGATGGCAAAAGCGACACTGGTCGGATAGTTTGAAAATACATCAACTTCTCCTTTTTTTGTGTATTGGAATACCAATTAGCTATTTTTAACTTCTGTGGGCCACAATACCTTTGCTATAGAAAGATTAAAGATTGACGTAAGAGGCAATACATTTTCGTTTGCTACTTTTTAACATAAAATACCGATATTAATCTGGACCTGCACTTTTGTTGGATTGAATTTTTCAATGATTTTAATAATTCATTTTGAACGATAGGTTTCATGTACATACTGCTAAACAAGGATGTACCAGGTAATCAAAGTAATCTTTGTCTGGCCTTCTGAATTTTTGAAGCTAACTCAGGACCTAATTTTACAAAAAAATCATTGAAGTAAAATTTGCTATTCTTGAGGATCGGTAGTGATATCAGTACTGCCTATTTTAATTAAATTTTAAGCTTGCACTTGTCGATTTTTACCTCGACCTATAATCTTATTTGATTTGTCTTCCTGCCCCTTTCATATCATTTTTTTTGCTTGTCTAATTTGTTGAAAAAATTTTCTTTTAGATGTACGTATCAAAACGTGTAGCTTATTTCTTATGTTTTAAATTGTTGTAAGGTGTTGAGGATTTGGGTTATGCAATATTTCCTCTTTATACATATTATTTTTGGTATTAATGCTACATAGCAGACTCTAGTTATCAGGCGATTAGGTTGTTTCTTTTCTTTCTTCCTTTTATAGAACATTTCTGTAATGAACACAACTTATATATATTGTTTAAATATATCGATAATTGATTATAATTTCGTCGGGGGAGCATTATTAAGATGTTCTTCCCAATTACTTTTTGCTAGATTTTCCGTTAATTTGTTTAATATTTCTAGACTGTGTATCTCTTTTAATGAGCATTTTTGTAAGGGGGGCATCTGTAACGTCATGTCACCGTAGACAATATCGTTGGTAGATGATCACTCAAATCAGTGATCACGATAGCAGACTGCCTAATGTTTTCATTATAGTTTTATATTGTCAATTATGTAGCAGTTTGTTTTCTTTTTCCCGTTTTCTAGTAAGGTTTTAATATATAGTCGGCATAACGAGTGCGAATAGATGAGGTCCTCTCAATAATCATGATAGCTTTGTCCTTAATCAACTTTCAAAATAGATCTATATTAAAGTCGCGCCCATAATGGTATGCTATTTTTTTTTTTTTTTTTCTCATAATTTTTTTTTGAAATGTAGGTTCTATGGTCCGTTATAACATTAATTGATGGGGGACGTGTGTGCTCGGTATACCACTCCAATAATAACATTTTTTTTCTTGATGTTTTTCAACCTCAATAAAACAAATTCATATTATCAGTGGCATTAACATAGGTCCTTACGTAATTTATAATATTTATCAGAAATGTAAATTCCTACTCCACCTATTTTTTTGTCTCTCCAATTTTTTACAATTCAATTTATAACCAGGAATTTCAAACTGCCCCATGGGGTTCATCTTTTAAAAGTGAGTTTCTGAGATAATTCCTATAATGCTAAAATCGTGATTGGTAGACTTAAAACAATCACTCTTTTGCTTATCAAAATTCTTTCTTCTTAGACTTCTAATTTAAGATTCCATATATTAATATTCACCCTTAACGTAAAAAGGAACATTGATTTGGGGTAATGACTTAAACATTCGTGGATAAATGTTTTTCTTCTTTCTCTTTTCACGGCCAGGTCTTTATCTTTATCTCCAGGATTATGTTGACATTCCACAGGGTTGAAAACCATATCATTGTATTTTCCTAAAGCCACATCACAATACATTCATCTGCCACATCATAAGAATCGTGAGATCATTATGCCCATCAGTTACAATATTTTTCATTTTTTTGTAGTTGTTCACAGTTACTACAAGTCCAAAAATGGGTGAGCTGTCAGATACTTTCAAATCCCTTTGTTTTAAGTCTGTCAGCTTTATGAGCAGAAACTTGACAATTTGTACATTTAATAAGTTTAACGACACCCTTTAAACCTTTTGTTTGGAGCATAAAGACAACATTGTTTTAAACAATGACATCATCAAAGACTGAAGAACAAAATATAAACCCATAATAAAACAAAGATAATTCTAATTAACACTAAATTACTACATACAGATTATTTTTAAAAATGCAATAAGCATGTTTAAAAAAATAAGATTTAGAAAATTTATATTATATATGATAATATAATTTTCTATATCTTTATATTATGGCACTTAATAATTTTTTGTTGCAAGAATCCATTGGCATCGGTCAGAGCCACATTCATATACGAAAACAAAAAATATGTTGCCAGACAAGTTTCAGCACAAAAGAGAAGAAATTATCAGTTATTTTTAATTTTTGATTCTTTTGTTCTTTAAATTTCAAATTTGTTAATTAGACATGTCCCACACAGAAAATCAATTTCATCATCAGGCAAGAAATTTCAGTTATTTTATTTATACCTTTAAATTTCTTAAATTTTTTAAGTAGGACTGTCCACACAGAAATCAACTTCTCACAATCATCAGGAGAAATTAAATCATTCTTTTCATTTATAATATAACCTTTAAACTTGTTAGGTAGACATGTCCCCGCAAAAGGCAAACTCATCATATCCCCGATTGGTATTTAATGGCCTGGTACACATGGTTTGACCTCTAATAATCAATTAATCTTGCATAAGACTACCGTTGTGTCAATTAGGCAATTGAAAGGCCCCAAATGCCTGTTAAGACCACAAGTAAATTATGCCATCATGTCATTCTATAATCAAATTTTGGAGATTACTCAATTTTTCGTCCCCCTCCCCACGAATAAATGAATAAACGACTGTAATAGATACCTGTAATGAGTAAGAGTTGGACGAGGTCTTTTAACTTCATTTCCAAAATTGACTAATTTTTTCATCCAAGTCCTTACAACCAATGATACAGGGCCTACCTGCTGTTATTGTCTGCTCAGATCAAAATAGAATTGCCGCCTTTCTTTAATTAAACATTTACTTTTGATATATTTACACACAAATATTTATTTATGATTTTTCAGAGTTTTTTTTTGTTTTTAGCTGTGCGATATCCTGGATATGGGCCCTCTTGGGGTACCATATGTGGGTTTTGAGAATAGAAATCGGCTTTCTTTCCGAGGTTTTGTTGTCCGCGCCAAAATCCCCCACTAAATCGCAGCTTGATTCCCTTTGAATACACTTTCGCAACCTCTTCTTTTCCTTTCTGTTTTTCCTTTTTTTTCCTTTTTCCTCAAGATCAGCCTTAGTCAAGTCAAAGAATGTCAGCGATCCGGAAAATCGGAACCCTCGGGGCCTGTCCTCCAGGTCTTCATGATGGAAAAGTTTGTCTTTTAGCGAAGTAACTTCACTATGATATGCGTGGCACCTGCTTACCTCTAACAAACGAACTTTACCCACCCCCACCATCTCGATGTGCCCGCTTCCCCCCTCCACTTTCTCCATTCCACTTACTTTCAAGATATTCATCCACTAGTTGATTTAAACAAGTTCAAACATTTCTCTCCTATTCTTCTTCTTCTCCGTCTCCTTTTTCTCCGCAGTCAACCCCCTATTGATCCGAAAATTTTTCTCTCTCTTTCTATTTCTGGCGCGACATTCGCTCCCCACGCTTGTTTACATCTTCCAGCCTAGATTTTTTGGGGGATGTGTTTTTTGGAATGGTTGTCTATGTTATTCCATGCATTATCCACTTTTGTAAGTCCAGTTGTTAGTACCATCTTCAGCTCCAGGATATTCCACTTGGTATTCCACTGACTTGGCAATATCTCTCTTAATGTTTCAAAATCCACTCCTTATAAGGTATTTTGCCATCCATATTTTCGGCGGTCTTTAAGTGATTCCATAACAAAGTGTGTTCAAATTGACGGCGTTCATCGTCACGCATGGTTTGATGTCTGCTATATTGGCTCTTTGTGGTAGCTTTATTGATTTTTCCAACAAAGCAACGGTGTACTATGGCATCACATCTCAAAAACTAACTACTGCCGCAGGTGTCCAGCATGCCATGTCCGTTTCACCGCAGCATTCAAAGTGCCCCCGCCTTTGTCGTCTTTTTTTCCAAACCACCCGGATTTCTCCTACTTCTGTCTCCATAATCCACAAATATTTGGTTTTAGGTGTGGATCCTGATAGTTATTTACTCCTTACAACATAAATTAGACTGGCACAATGTTATAAGGGTCCAGCTGTAATCGCACTAAAGTGGAGCCTCTGACCGGCAACCAAAAAGTACGTCCTCTCACCACGCCATCAAATCATGACCGTGATAGAATAGAACAATGATTTTTTTGTTGACTTTGTGACCTTTGAAATCAAAAGCCCCCCCCCTATACATGGGCAAACTGAAAACAAGCAAAATCAAAGACAAAATGTTGAACCTCCCGTTTTTGGCATGGAATGACCCTGGCACATCTTTTTCTTTTTTTTTATTTGTTAACACTGTAGCAACAACACATCACATCTTTTAAGAAACACAACTTGCTAGGAAAAGGGTAATCATGGCTATGATTTAAATAACGACTCCAACAAAACTGGGAAAATCAGAATTGAAAACATTAATGAAAAGAGCTTGAAAATGTGAAAAACAGACACTCTAAAATAAATATGACAATCTAAGTTGTAATGGTTCTTGCGGATGAGAAAAGAAACCTTTCCATTTGGGTGTTACAAAATGTTGCCCTCCAAAATTATATTTTTTTCACAAATCATGTCCTCCCAAAATGATATTTTTTTCACAATCGTGGGCCATGTGAAATAGCGTCCACACAAAGTTTGATGTTTTTTTATGCCAATGTTATGTTTTTAGGCTTTAAACAATGCTGGGGATCGAGAAAGTGAGCACACCAAGTGATTTATCACCCTGGCTGAAAAGCAGAAGGGGGGATTATTGCTATCAGTCAAGGCGGCGCGTCCACACAATTCTTGTGAACGCGATAACATAGACCCATAAGGGTTATGAGTGATGTTATGTAACTGGTGGGTGGGATCGACTGCCATGCCCTTCATGCTGATTAGAATGGGCTTGGCATATGCTAAGTAGGTACCTAATTTGCATTAAGTAAGAGTTAATTTGGAGGTAATCTGTGAACGCGATAACATGAGACCCATAAGGGTTATGGTGAAGTAAATTGGTGGGTGGGATCGGACTGCCATGCCCTTCATCTGATTAGGATGATGGGCTTGGCATATGCTAATTAGGTACCTAATTCGCATAATTAATGAGTTAATGTGGGGTTATTTAGGTTAATTTTGTGAAACGCGATAACATGAGACCCATAAGGGTTATGGTGATGTAACGTGGGGGGTGGGATGGACTGTCATGCCCTTCATCTGATTAGATTATGGGCGTGTCATATTCTAATTAGGTACCTAATTAGCTGCCATAATTAATGAGTTAATTTGGGGGCGCTCCCGCCAGGGGATTTAGCGGTTCGAGACAACGCGACGTGTATTTTTCTTATATTGTTATATTACAGCTTGTTCACAGTACACTGTTGGGCATGCACCTTCTGTGTAATTAACAAGTGTCCTGCGATTGCTTTTCTTGGTCAACCTAAATAATTCTTCCTCTTGTACACTAGAATGAATAAGCTGTTAAAAATGCAAAATTATAATCAGCTTTGTGTAATTAATTCAACACAGATTGAAAACAATTTGTTAACACCGGTGTCCCTCCGAACGACTGTGTATTTGCAAAATTCTAAGAATTTGATACATGAAAATCTTTCTTAAAGAGTGTAATTTGTTTCAGAAGTAACATTTGAAGAAACTTGTGCAAGGAGTCTCACCATGATTGTAATTTTTACAACAACTGTTAGTTTCCTTGCAACATCGATAATACTAATTATACAGTATATTTAACCTAGAATTTTTGTTTGTTGTTGCACCTGCGAAGTCCTCTTTGTATTCCCTTATAATTAGAATGAATGACTAGTTGGTGCAATGCATAATTAGAGTAAAGTCTCTCCATTATTATCAACAAAAAGCCATGGTAACATTCTTGTCACTTCCGAAAAACAGTTAACAATGTTTAAATGTCCACTTCCGAAAACGACCTGAAAGTGTGTAAAATTCAACTTATTAAGAATTACAGATTTTTCTGCATTTTGTGTCAGGAAGGAACCATCATTGAAGAGATTAGTACAGGGAAGGGAAAACATGATGGGGAATTGGATCATGAAAAACATATTTAAAAATTAAAAGAATTGGGAGTTATGATATGACATTTTCTGTCAACAATTGATCTTCCCTAACAAAATTTATGATTAACAAGGAATAGTCAAAGCAGTTGTAATATTTGGAATAAATATACTTTTGAATTAAATATTAAAATCAC
This sequence comes from Ophioderma brevispina, assembly GCA_023653785.1. NCBI lineage: Eukaryota > Metazoa > Echinodermata > Ophiuroidea > Amphilepidida > Ophiodermatidae > Ophioderma > Ophioderma brevispina. The sequence goes on from JAMKCH010047229.1 coordinate 27,894, forward strand.
TGATAATTTGTAGCTGAAAATTATGGTTACAATTTGGAAAATGGATTTTCACAAAAAAATGATTTTTGCTCAAAATTTACCAATATGCCACAATATTTCCAAAATTA
>JAMKCH010047230.1:0-54599 GCA_023653785.1 Ophioderma brevispina
ACCCCCCCCCCCCTTGTCACTTAAGTGTTAAAGACCGCGTTTTCGGCTTATCACTTCAGGTTTCGAAAACAAAATGAGAGCACATTTTTAAAGTATTACTCGTGTCTCTTTAAGCGACACTGGTACATTTTCACCAAAATACGAAATTCTTCCATTGGCGCGAAAATGGTAGTTCTAAGCATAGGCATTGGAAAAATACAGATATATTTTACACAAAAACAGAAACCATACGCCAAAAAAAGGAAGGGCATTACCACGACACTAAAGTCAAAAAAAAACACAAAGATCACAGACCGGTGAACACAGGGTGGATGGCCGTGGGCATAAACCCAGGCGTGTTGTTGTTCTTGTGGTAAACGCCCATTTCCGTCGTCTGCTGAATAAAAGACTCCGGAGCCATTTATCATAACCGTTCTGTTACCCATAAAGGTGCTGATTGGGCTTAATCATTTCAGGTGAGGCTAGTATATAAAGCTTTACATCATGCAAAAATATCAATTTTTTTTAATCTTGATTGTATCATTTTCAACGTGCCAGTTCTCGTAAATTGCATTATTTTACAAATATTCGTTGGGCATTACGGCAAGGAAACATATGATGCAGGACTCCTTTTTCGCAGTCCAGGCGAGTGTTACGTTTCCTTGGTAGCACGGAATATTCACCTCCTCTGTGAAAGCAATGAGGAGCGAAAGAATAAGGATTATTCAGCGAATAGACTGTCCGAATCCCTCGGAACAGTTTCCAAAGGACAATTGGAGAATAAACGTCCAATCAACAAAATAACAACAACTATGTAGATTTGGGTTTTTTTGTCGGTACAACTTTTAACTTTCGTTTCTCGGATCTAGAAATAGATCAACTCGGTTCATTCCCAAACCTAGTTGTAAATAAAATTTCAAAGGTGAATACAATGTAGACAGGAAGCATAAGACTTACTTTCAATTTTTTGTGAAGAAAGCATGAAACTCTGTACATGACTTCTATAGTACCCAAAAAGTTACGCCCCACCTAGTGGCGCCATATTGAATTCCACAATGGCCGCCAAAAATCAACATTTTAGACATATCTTTAAGTATACAGCAGCTAGAACCAAAATTGAAGGTCTATACCTATGTTTTTGATACCATGAACTGTTGTGAGTCAGAAGTTATTGGAGGCCGCCATATGAATGCAAGATGGCTGCAGTAAAATTTTAAACACGGCTGTCAAAGTTGCCATTTTAGCCAGATCGCCTGATTATGAAACAGCGTTCTGATCATAAGGTCAGTCTATATCTACGTTTTTGATTACAAAAGAACTTTCAGTGATCATAAAAGTTTCTTCAGCTAGAGTTACCATATATTTCAAGATGGCGGCCAGAAGATTTTTAATTCAAAAATTTGGTTAAAAATTACAGATTTCGGCAATTGTCCTGTCATTGGCCCCGATCAGAAACCTCTATACACACATTCTAAAAGTTCGCTACCGTGAAAATATTGTCGGGCGATTACAGCCAACATGCGGCGAATCGACATGGTGAATCGTCGTTAACCCAAATTGTTTCTCCAAATGGTAGCCTTGTTTAAAGCACTCTAACAACTAATTCATTGGACGTTCTGATGGCGGCTTGCACGCACGAACCGTGTTAGAGCTCCGATAATCTTGGTATTACTAGAGTTTTTACTAATAATAATTGTCCGAGGTAAAACTTAATCATGGAACTCGGAGAGACACTTCTGATTGAATTGCATGCAGTTTATTTGATGGATATAAAGTGATTTAAACGGGTCTTTTTTGAAATTCGCGCCATAACACTGGAGCTCACTGTCATGGCCGAGCGCTCAGCACACAACGCCGGTGAACCTCGCATGGCTAACGACGCCACGGCCCGGGGGTCCCACCAAGGGCCGCCTGCCAGTAATTCTTAATAGAAGATGCATTGGACAGTGACCGCTATTCAACTGGAACGCGATCATACCTACTAATGAGGAGTCTATGTACACTTTGTAAGACTATAGAGCCTATTGAAGGAGTGCAAAGGCATTGGTGGTCAAATGGTGGATTGTACATTCCGTATATGATTCTAGAATGTAAAAACTCCTCGCCGAGGGACTAAATGTCAGAGAGACGGACCATAACAAATCCACCAGAACAACCATTCCTCCGCACTCGCAGAATACGTGATGGTTCCCCGTGGTTGATGGTACCACTGTCTGTAAGCTATATGGAACCATTCACAGCTTAGAAGAGTAGGATCGAATTGAGCGAGTGTAACGAGGAGGAAATTACGGCGTGAGGTAAAGCTTTGAACGTCTCCCTGGAAACAGAATATTGAGATCAAAGCACCAAAAGACCCGCTACCTCGCTACCCCGATAATCAGCCTCGCCGTCCAATGTTCACCGCTATAAGTCCTAACCAGCGCGGTAAGCTCCCAAACCCAGACTCACAGGTAGCAACGTCTAGAACTAGAAAGGGACTTACCAAGCGACTTGTAAGGAACCTTGGTCCGATTCAAACAGTGCACTAGAGAAGGTCCCAAACAGTCAAACTGTACTAATCTGGACATAACAATTGAGGAACCTCAAAGCTCTGAAACGCAGTTAGAGAGTCCAATCCTCCATCACTTGTCAGCAGGCTTCAAATCAGCAGCAGCCTCGTTAAAGAACTCCACCACTCTACAACATTCAGAGGCGAAGGCAGTGTTGAAAATTTACTGGAGGGGCAGGCAAGCCTGGAAACAACTCGTGTCCAGATCATCAGCAAATGGACCTCTCCTGTTGAACGTTATAAGGCTGAAGGAGTGAGGACACTATCAAAGATCAGAATAAAACATCTGAAATCTGCATCCACACCTGATTCGTCAGATCATGAGTCTCAAGACGCACAGAACTTTCGAGCTTAAGCGCGATGACCCCGCTCCTACCCAACAAGGGGCTACTGTGGGAAAGATTGGAGCAAAAGACTCAAAACGTCAGAAGGAGGACAAAGATCAAGAGCAAGACGTCAACCTCCTCGATATGAAATTTAAATTTCAATTTTTTATTTTTTTTATTTTTTTTATTTTTTTTATTCTTTTTATTTATGGAAATATTTCATAAAATCAATTTCTCATGATTCAAAATGAATGAGTACGGTGTTGCATTTCAGTTCTTTAAATTTCGGGGACTGAGGAGTAAAATAAAAGATACGCTCTGTATACCTGATAAAACCAGAAAGCTTAATGGCTGTTTTTCAAGAACCTTTCTGGATAAGATTTAGAAACGGTTTTATAACGAAAAAGGAAAGAGAATATTAATTCTTTTGGTCTGCACCTATAAAGGTGTCGTTATTTGTTTTTTTGATTAAAATTTTAAAATGTGAATATAGAAAATAAACGTTCGAGAGGGCAGGAGGATTCTTGTAACCTTGAAATTAATGATACAATGTTTACTCTGTAAATATATGCCCTACAAATACCTCAAAGTATAAAGACAGATTTCTTCAAAAAAACTTACCATTGATGAAAAGGATGCCAATACAGACATCATTATTGGTGGAGAATTTAAATGGTAACCGATAAAAGACAAGATACCAAAAATATAAAAGGGAAATTTGCTAAGTACAAACACTTGCCAAAAATTATGACCCTTTGTTCTTATTGCATATCTGGCGTAAAAGATGGCCTGATAGCAGACATACACTGGCGTCAATTATCCCGGGGAATTGCGTCGAATTAGCTTATTGGGTAAAAGCGAAAATCACAAAGTTGTTGAACTACTGAGATAGACCTGCGGTTAAGTCAGATCATAATGCCATTTCATTAAAAGCTTAGAATTGGTAACAAAGAGGTCCAGCTTTGGGAATTCACGCATCCTTATTAAAGATGAAATTTCAAGAGACAGTTTAAAGGTCCATTCGTACTGTATAAATGCATGGTGCGTGTCATCAATTGCAACCAATAACATGGATTTTGCCGTGTGTACTGTAAAAAATGCAAAAGCTATATAGAAATGTAAATAGATAAATTGCAAAGGAAAATTTTAATCTGAGAACAAATGAATTAGATTCAAAAATGATTTCTTGAAGCTAAAGCAAAGTTAGACAAAATCTATAACATTACAAAGGTGCAATTATTCGATCATGGTAAAAGGCTCGAAGGAGTGTGAGACAATTCCAAATATTTGTTGGCTTGAAAAGCAAAAGTGAAAATATTCAATATTAAATTAAAGACCAAAGGTCAAACTGTTACTGTTCGAAGACATACTGAAGGAAACAGCATATTATTCTTCTGGGCTGTATAAATCGAAAGGTTTAAGCAATGATTATAGACATTTATGTACATTAGCACTAATGTTAAACCACTATCTGAAGATGAACTCAAGCGTGTTGAAGGGCTTTTATCTATTTGATGAATGACACAGCGTCAGAAATTTTACAAAACTTCTGGGGAAATAAGAAGTAGATACAGATTTCCCTATAAGGTTTTGAGAACAGATGATCTTCTTTCTCACACAGAAGAGGTGGTATTAATTTTATTGTACAAAACGGTGAACGAAAAATCTAGATAATTAAAAAAAATCCGTCCAATATCTTTACTCAATTACGTTATAAAATATGTACTACGGTTCAGCTAAACGACTTGCAATGTCATCGGGAAAAAATTTTGTGAAGATCATCAGGATATAATTAAGGGTAGGTTTGTTGGTCCCAACACTAAGATTAATTGAAGATGGTTATATAATATCTAAAAACAATACAATGATTGGGGCTTTATTCTTCATGACCTTCCAAAGATTCTGATTCCTTGAAAATAACTTCTAATATCAATGCGAAAAGAAATTGGTTCGGTGAACAATTTATATCAGTAGGTAAAGCTCTGTAATAAGAATATAAATGCTGTAGTTCATTACCAGGGGTTGGTTATCCAAATCAGGTGGGTCGCTAGCGAATTCGTCAGGGTTTCCCTCTTTCCGCACTGCTTTTATTTTGCGCAAATATGTCAACAAATATAAAAATGATACTAGACAGTCAAAGGTGTAACATTAAAATGATAAAACCTTGAAATTAAGATTTCTAGTTCGCAGATGATACTAACAATTTTGTCATGATGTGACTCTATTACGAATGTCAGTATAGTTGTGAAAATTTTAAGGGATCCTCGGGTGTAGTGTGAATTTGAATAAAACTGAGGGGCATGTGGCTTGGTAAAGAATACCATTAAATTAACAAGAAATAATGGACAGAAACTCTGTAAATGTTTAGGAATTTATTTCTAAGGATACGAGTAAGCAGAGGATCTCAATTTGGAAACAAAAAATAATCGCTTTGGGAACGTTTAATAGTTGGAAGGCAACAAACTTACAAGTGATTGGTAAATAACTATCATAAAAAACTTTGGGAATCTCTCAACGTCTGATCGGCGGAATTCCATACATGTTCCAAATTATGTCATTAAAGAGGTAAATGCACAGATATTTAGGTTTCTTTGGGGTTCAACAAACTTGCGAGAAGGTTAAAAAGAGAACCATTCGGGGTACATGGGAATATGGTGGTTTTGTGAATGCCTAATCTGGAATTCAAATTTGTGCTCGTATACAAAATGGATATCCAATTGTGTGATCAAACAATGATTATCGTGGAAAAAGATTTGTAATCATTGGTTGACTGCCCTGGAGGCTTTCCCTTTCTTACTATTGATCTAATTGTAATGGAAGATGTAAAGATCATTATCAATGCAAAATACCCAGTGTTTATTAACCATACTATTAACTCATGGTCTATCTACAAATAAGGTAATAATCTACTGCTACCATCCCATTTTATGGGGGAATATAATAAACGACCTCACTGGTATAGAGTTTTTCTTTTTTACGAATGGATACAAGGGATAATTTTTTGGATGATATGTCCTTGGAACAATTTCAAATCTAGGTGAATGACGATATAATAAAAATGTCCTTCTACCTGGTTAATTTAACACAGTTGATTAAGTCCATTCCAGCCAGTTGGAAAGAACAAAATAAAAATAGACACCTATAAGTTGTTTTGTAAAAAGTCATAAGTCATCTTATATTACGTTTTTGGGAAGTCGTACATGTTTTCTTGCTCAAACGAAAGAAATTTATGAACTGTTAAATCAAACAACAACAGAACCTATTGCTTAGTTACCGGAAGATAAGTTTTAATATGGAAGAAATTGATAATATATTTAGTTTAAGTTGTAAGGAAGATTTCAAATAAGATGTCATTTTCATTTGAATCTGGTCTTATATAATCTTATTCCGTACAGAAACTCTGTAGATAATGAACATGATGAATCAACTTTGTAAATTTAGTGAAGATGTGTGATCATTGCTTTATTGTTGGTCTAGAAATATGTTATTTGGATCATTTAAAGATTGCATATACACCTGAGAAATTTCCTTTGAAGTGAGCGTAGATCAGATAGTAATGTTGTTGGTACAAATGAAGAAACGAATATAATTTAATAATGTTTTAATAATTTTTGGCATCATCTTCGGTTTATAAATCAAAATGATATATAATGAACACAACGCTTATTCCTATTTCCTTCTCCTACTTTTTTCAATTAAGCTTCAAAATTTAATCCATTTGTCGAAAACAAAGAAACGATTATTTCAAATACATGTCAATTTAATGAGGAGAAGTACGAAAACCTATTGAGCTGTTTGAATATATGATATGAATATACATTGATCTTGTTCATATTGTGAAATGTTATGGAAACTGAAAATAAAAATGCCATAATGCTCCGCTCTTGGAGGTTCAAAGATAAAAAAAACTTCATATCATTGGTTCACACGTCCTGATCAAATAATATCACAGATCATATCGAGGGTTTGACAAACATAAGGACGTAACTCATTTTTTGGTTGAGTTTGAGGTTTTGTAGCCAAAAAATCGGATAACCCCCTACAATTCTTTCTGAAAACCATGAAGCGCAACTCAAATCTACTTCCAATTGCCTATAAAGCAAAAAAACACTTTCAACACATCTCATGTGCAACACTTTGTTTTTACTACAAACGCCTAACTCTGAGTGATGGCCTTCTGATGGGTACTGTATTTGGCCAAACAATGAGTTGAGGCTTCAGAGCTTGCAATTGCCAGAATTGCAACCGCGTTTTAGCTCCCTATCCTAATATGATGATTCTTTTTAAAACATTCCAAAGGGATGACATGCTTAAAACCAAAATCTGATTGAATAATGTGTCAATCATAGCTGATTGAAGTTGTAACTCACAGATTACCGTTTTTCAGTTACTGTCAGAAGGACTAGTCAGCACTTAATTCTTCTATTAAAGAATTTCTTTAATTCTCTGGCTGGGCATTAAAACAATAAAAATTGTCACTTTGGTTTACAAAGTTTTATGACAAACAGAAGGACGTAACTCACTTTTTGGTGATTTTGAGGTTTTGGTACAAAAAAAATCGGTAACTCCACAGATTCTGACCCTAGCCTTAACTCAAATCTACTTCCCATTGCCTATAAAAGCAACATAACACTTCACCACATCTCAAGGGTGCACACTTTGTTTACTAACCTAAAGCCTGAACTCTGAGTTATGGCCTTCTGATGGTAACTGTATTTGGCCAAACAATGAGTTGAAGCTTCATAGCTTGCACCAAGTGCCAGATTGACAACAGCTTTTAGTCCTATCCCACTAATAGGGCTGATTTCTTTAAAACATTCAAAAGGGGATTTGATCATTCTTAAACTTGATTGAATAAGGTGTCAATCATAGGCATGATTAAGATGTACTCACAGATATCGTTTCGTTACTTGTCAGAAGGACGTTAACTCCGCACTTAATTATTTCTCTTGAAGAATTCTTTAATTCTGCTGGTCATAATTAAACATTGTTCGTTGTTTACTAAAGGTATATGGGTTGCTTACAGTTACCATATATGGAGGTTTATGAGATGTTTACATTTTGAGTAATGAATAATTTGCTTAGTAGAAATATTAAACATCACCATTTCCTTAAAGGCAGTATTTGTGAGTAAGGCTTTCTGTTGTCCAACCCTCGAATTAGGCAGTATCAGGGGCGAGGAGTGGAGCATATTCTCCCTCCTTAAAACTAAAGAATAGCCATAGCATGGCGAGGAATCTTCTATCCAGCACCTAATTTGAGGTCTCCAATTTCACCTGATCTATGTCCATGCTTCCACTAGCATGTTCAATCAGTTCAACTCAGCAGAATATGAATATGATAAGGGTTTATACAGGGAAGATTAAAACACAAAGCATTTAATCAATTTTTTGTGTGCCATGAGTAGCACAACCACTGCACTGACGACTACAACGGGTATGTATGAGTTTTATACCAGCTAGTAGGCTCATTGGATCAGTGTACACAGCAAGAACACAAGGGAGGGTACCAATTAATCTTTAGGTATAGACCTTTCAACTGCTATTTCGATTTCACTCTGCAAACCACAATGTAAAAAAATTGATAATAAAATGTCAATAATACAATACAGTGTGGAAAATAAATAGCAAGTTTTCCGTTTTAGCAGCACCGCTTGGCAAGGCTTACCAAAATGGTGAAGAAGAAACCTTACTGAGCCACTTCTTGCAGGTGGAAAAACATTCGTGGGGGGTGAGGGGGGGGGGGGGGTTTTGTTCCCCCAAAAAACACAACCCCCCCCAAGTAGGTATCGATCGCTAGCCATTTATCCTGAAAGGTAGGCACAGACCAAGTGCCGGGGAGCTTAAAATTACCTTTGCCATCACCTTATTACACTTATGAAACATGTAAGTGCCCTTGCACCTCTATATGCTTGAAGCTGAAATTGATCACAGAATTGTCCTTGCAGAGCCAGATAAGTTATCGTCGAGTAAACCCCCTCCCAGAGATCCCCTGAAAACAATTGACTGGAGTGGGGGATACAAAGCTTTGTGAGAAGGATACTGTATCAGTACATACAGGTCAACAATCTGTTGACTGAGCTGAAGACAAGAACTCCAGCGCAGTAATGATTGTCCTCACTTCAAGCCACCAAAGAAATGGAATGGAGAAGATGCTACCTAGAAGAAAGAAGAAGACTACTGCCCTTTTGCCTCAAATGACAAAGTCAGCAAAAGCCGAGAAAAAACTGAAGTCTGACAGCCAAGAAGCCCCATACTAAATCCACCAGTAGCTCCAAGCAGAACCTTGATGCCTCTAAGTCTGCACTTGATGATGCTTACAATAGCTTACAATGTGGTGATTGAGGAGCATGTTAAGTTCCAAGGCTGAAGCACTTGACGCCCTACATCTGAAAGCAAAGCATGATGCTGGGGAGGCCTTGAGGGAGATGACCGATAAGAAGGCACCCCCCCACCTTAAGAATCAAAGGTGTGATTGAAACAACTGAGAGCGCCTGACATGTGGGTTTCAGCACTTTAGTTATCTAGCTTGGCTAGCCAGTTCAGAATGAATAACACAACCCTTGATGAACCTTTCTTCAATCACAAACTAGCAGGACACCCTTCTCATCCAGACTGGACCTTTCACTATAGAGGAGCTTCAGTTCTGCCTGCTGAGAAACTGAACAACACCAAGGAACCTGGTCCCGGACAGCATGCCTGCACTAGTCTGGAAGAATCAACTATTCCATTGATCAACTGTTAGAATTTGTTTAACAAAACTACATGGGAAACAACCAGCTGCCTTTTCACATCATTCATCAGTTGCTCTACCAGAAAAGGCAACCTCCAACAACCCCAAAAACTACAGTATGAATCACACTGTCCCCAGTTTTCACTGTGGCCGCTAAGATCTACAACTCATGCTGCTCAAACAGAATCACTCCTCACTAGATCCCAGTCTCAGACGGAACCAGAACGGTTTTCGCAAGGCAGATCAATACTACCTCAGATACTTGCCTCAGAAGGATCATAGAAGAGTTGAGAAATTTCCCAAGAGAAAAGCTGCAATTGTGTTGTAGATTTTCCAAGGCTTTGGACAAGGTGAACAGGAATGTAGTGCTGCATATTCTCGCCAAACTCGGTCGTTGTCCCAGATGCAGACTGTCAAGGCCAATTGCTAAGCATGTATGATAAACCCATTTATATAGCTTTGTGCAGACAGGATGGGCCCACAAAGGGTTCCCCTAACAACTACTGGAAGTCCTCCAAGGAGATACTCGCTCCCATCTCTTTGTAGTCGTGGTCGATTAAATCCTCAGACAGAGTCTTGACAACATGAACTACAAGGGACTCACCATCAATCCAAGCGTTCCAGACGTCACCAAAGTCAGTATATCACAGACCTTGACTATGGCAGAGATTAGCTCTAACAGCTGATCGATATGTGTGGCACAAGATCTACTACCATGCTGCAGACAAAGCGGCCTACATCTAAAATGCCAAGAAGACGAATCTATGACTTCAATGAGGAAGAGAATCAACCTATCTGCACAACAGATGGTAGCCAACTCAAAGAGGTCAAGGACTTCACGAGCTAGGGTCCTATGTTGCCGACAGCAAGAAAGTCTTCCTGTCACGCAAAGACAAGCTTGGAATGCCTGCAATAAACTACACCACTTATGGCCGATCTGTATCTCCAATTCAACAAGCTGAAATTCTTTGAGCCTGTGTAGATAGTATCCTGTTATATGGATCTGAAGACTTGGACCATGAAGAAGAGCTACAGGCCCGACTGGATGGCACCTACACCAGCTTCTTATGCGAGTTACAACTATCCTGGCGTGGCAAAGACCAAAGCACAGATATCTGGAGATATCACATCCAATTTATCTTCTGTGCCAAACTCCGTGCACTATTTGCCGGTCACTTCATCGTGCGATTGATCAGTAGTCTCAGACGTCACCTGTTGCAAGTTACCATGCCAAAGCAGGGGTCGTCGCCCCTTTAACTACATTTAAGTGATTGCTCGAGACATCCAGCATGATCCATCTGACATCCCCAACTAATGACAAACCTGTACATTTGGGCGCTACATGGTGAACAGTCACTCGGCTGCGCCGTTAGATAGATAGATATTAGCCCTCTGATAGGGAAATACCTGCGGTCTCGATAGATTACCCTCCGCGACCTATTCCAGTGGCAGTCTCAGCGGTGGAGAAAGAAAAGGGAAGGTTGGCTCTAGATTATCGCCCGTCTCGCACCGAGAGACTTACCTACATCTCTTGATGGCTTCACTACTTCTACCGGTACCATTGCTGTAGTAGCAACACTCCTCATCGCTGCTTGGCTATATTCTTTAGTCCCTATAGAGCAAAATGACTACCAACCTACGATCTCCGCAAAAGGGAGGTAGCATAATTTGTGTTGTTAGATCGAGGAGCACTTTTCCCGTAAACAAAATTGCATTTAGGGATTTAGGATAGGAGGACCTCTTTTGTTTCCGAAGCCCTTCAGTACGCTTGGTACCACTTTAGGTTTCTCTGACCGTCCCCGCGGCTACGGTCAGGTCTGGAAAAAACCCTGGGTGTGGCATAAAAAGGCAAGGTCTGGTTTGTTCTTTGTGAGATAACCTGTCCGTGAGAGGATGGACACCCCATACTTCGACCAATGACAAGGCATGTATTTTTGGAGCCAGTCGCCGCAAGAAGACTGCCACGAAAACGGGGTGGGTCCATCTTCCTAGAAAGATTCATAGAACTGACCTTTTGTAGTGGCTCAAATTCCTGGCCAAATTCACCTCAGACGCTAAGACTGGAGGCCTAGCACGATAGCGGTCTTACCAGGGGACATACTGAACCATTGGACATACTGAAACTGCCCTTCATAAGATTAGTGAGAATCGGGCTATTAGATACAACTGAGTCGTCTCTTAAACCCCGATGGAGCGCCCCATCGCGGTTGTCAGCACCTGCCCTGTTTGGATGCTCAAACCCTCAGAAAGGATTTCTATTAGGAAATTCTGCAATATGCCCTACATCCGCCGACAGGGGGTCGATTGGCGCAACATCAATAGAACTGGCGAAGTCGAGAATCGTAAAATTCTCTAGTTGACTTCCGCCGTGCCTTTGCGGGGCGCGGTACCGTTCAGAAAGTCTCGTCTGAATGTATAATTGGCGTAAATGCGCCAGACAGTCAGGTTGAGAATGTGGATGGTATGCCCTGTGGACTAACTAAGATTAAGACAAAATTGATAAATTGGGGCTAAAAAGCAGGCTGGGTTTTAAATGATTTTGTGGAAAAACTATATACAAAAAAAATCTGCAAAACTAAAATTAGGGTCGGTTGGGCCCGTAAAAAATTTTGTTTTAGTCGCCTTAGCTCAACTAACAATTTGGGGGCATTTGCATCATTTTGACTAAAACTTTTGACCGTGTACAAATCAAATATTATTGTTCTTTTCTACCATTTATGCTTTTTACCGTTTTAGTGGTCCGTAGTTGTACCAAACTATACATTTTTGGACTCCCGTTTATATTTGGGCTGCTTAACACGCAATAAATTTTTACCACTGTTTGTACACTTACATTATCACCACCCCCTTGTATGTGAAGGTCAACAAGGAAAAAAAAATGCGACAATCATTTTTCCTATGGTGGGGCCCATACACTATATACATTAATGACGGTTTGCCAAAAATTGGTAAGTAAAAATAATGATTGTCAATTGAAGATACTCGGCTAACTTCGGAGTAGCAACAACAGAAACAAACAAATAATGAGATGGCAATGCGCACATTAAAAGGAGAACGCTAACCTGGGCTCAATTTAGTGTACTTATCCAACAGCAGGAACACATTATCAAAAGAAAACATCAGCATATTGGAAACATCATGTGTAAATGCACAAGATGTGCTCAGTGGCATACGGATGAAACCTAAACAATCAAGATATTGTTTGGGGTCAGACAACAACCAATAATGGGATGAGAATTTGTGTAAGCAACAACAGTCGAAATGTGAAGCAGACCGCTACAATGGCTCAACGTGGTGGAATTATCCAGCGAGCATGGAACCCCGCGTTCATCAATAGAATCCTTGGCAAATTGGTAAACACCACGTGTAAACACACATGATGTCATCAGTTGCAGATGGAGGAAAACATTGAACTATTGAGTCTCACCATGAAACAAACCAATTAAGCTCATTTTTGATTGGAACAGGTATTTCAACATTACTTCTTTCTTTCATAAAAAGTAACCAATACGCAAGAAACTTGACTTTATTTGATAACTAATAATTTTCAGTTTAAACACGATGTAGTAAAGATACATAAAACAATAACCACCAGGAAATTAACACATGAACTCGGTTTCTTTATTCATCAGAATATGTTATGATACAATTGGAATCTTAAGTAAACATAATCTATCTACATATACGCAAATGCGTGTTCAAAATAGGCGTGCTATGCGAGTGGCGTGTCTAATGGTTAGAGGGAGCTTCCTTCCTTGGACCCAAGGTACCGGGTTTCAATTCTCGGGGGGCTACTTGCTGGATTAATTTTAGGTACTCAATTCTGGATTTTATTTGTGATATTGGTTAAACTCAGAAGTCCACTCTCTTCATGGTTCACTGATATGGCAAAGGAACCATGAAAGCTCTCACTTTCCATTCCCGTGTGTATTTGTGTTTTATTACAGGATATTTCAAAGTAAGTGAGACCTCACTAAAAGGTTTAGGTCTGTCCATTACGTGATGGTAAGAGGAATATTTTATGGCCACAGTAGAAAAGTGTATGGTACTCATCAATGTATAGGTATGTAGGCTAGCTAGTTAAATAATGTTGCATAAATACATTGTTTCATCACATCTAAGATAGGTTGGAATGTTTCATTTGAAGTATCCGACTGAAAAACACCACAAATATTTCATTAAATGCTGTTATTTGAGTATAACTTACCTTTGACACTACACAATATCATTCCTTATCACAGTATACTGGAGAAATAATGCATTCTTATATATATCATGCACAATTAACGCAACTAAGTTTTTATTTCGCCATAAAAAGTCCTAAGCATTAACAGATCCTTGTAGAACTGAATGCATCAGTCTGCAGTAAGCCGATTCTGTCAAGTACTTTGGTACCATGGACACAATAGGTTTTGTAATGGAAACAAAGGCCTATCTAAGTCTCCACATGGCCGGGGGATTGAACCCTCACCCTCTGGATTTATGTATGGATTCTACGTAATTGAAATCTACTATAAGTTTGTTTGGGGGATGTTTGCAACATGGCGCTGATTAAGCTGCTGCATTGAAGTTGCATTGTTTCTGTTGTTTGGATTAATTTTGTTGTTGTCTTTTACAAGTTAGCCTACGGGCTACGATACTAGATTAATAAAACCAATAATAATAATTATTATTATTATCATTATTATTATGACACTACGGGGCCCGCGCTCGCGCGGGCTCCCGCTAGGTGAGTGACCCGGGGGAGCGATCACTGAAACTGAAGGATCCTGAGAGTGATACACTATGCATGGCGAGACTGCCACCAACCCCGTATCCCCTGAACTTCAGGACTACCCCGATCGCAAATTTTGTATTTTTAACACTTTTATACCTCAAATTCCGACCTATCATATCCTAATAGCGCAAATAGTTACCAATTTCTATAAGGAAACGTCATCAACTGACTATTTAATCCCGTATAACTTTTCCGTATTTTTATTTTTTTCTCGTATTTTTTGTAAATTAAAACTTAAATATTTATCCCGTATAAGTTTTCTGTCTGTGTACTTTTTTAAAATCAAAAGTAGGCCCACTCCCCGTGGGGTAATCTATAGTGCCCGTTTCCACATTTTTTCTCATAACTCCTCAAACTCCCATATAAATTTCTCGCCGTGTAGAGTTCCCCTTCCCCCCCCCCCCCCCCCGCCACAAACATCCCTGTGTTAGCCATATAGTTCTATTTTTTCTAAATATTAACACGTCAATAGTTCAACCCCGTAATTTTTTTTTTCGTATATTTTTTTTTTCAAAACCCTGTGGGCGTGGGGTAACCCGTATATATCCAAACAGACGACAATCAAGCGAAATAACATAACATTTCTTTGTTTCCCCACACCGTTTGCACTATAATAGGCTGTAATTATTTGCGTAGCCGCATAGAGCGTCTTACGCTTAATCGCCCGTTGGCACGCGTACCACCCCGTCGCAAGCTCCACGCATACGCGCCGCTTAGTACGCGTACAAACAAATTGGTTGCCACGCGTAACCACCGTCGCAACGCACCACGCATACTCGCCGCTTAGTACCGCTTACAACAAATGGTAATTTATCATAGCAACCGAGCACATTTTCGTTGTTTTTCAGTCATTTCTGAACGGATTTCGTCCAACTATATGCGCTAACCCATCCGGAATCCTCACGCACCTTTCACGTGCATTTGGCGCAATATGGATAGAAATTGACGGAGCCTTTTGCGACATACATACATCACACACATACATACATACTACATACTATAACATACTAACAGACATACATACATACATACATACATACATACATACACATACATACATACATACAACAACATACAACATTAGTAGCCAAATTATACTATGATACGCATATCACAACCCATTAACAAACACTCAATACAAACGCATTGGTCATTCACAATCTACAACATCCAACTTCCCTGGCTATTGTATTGATCAAGGGCGAACTGTACCGACTTGGGTTACGGAATAATAGTTCCGGATGCTGCAAGGATAAAATACAAATTTAGCTTTTTAAAAATGGCTACCATATCAACCTTTATCCACATTTTTAAACTCCAATAATGTGCACTGTCAAATGTAATAACCCAACATTACCCATTTTAGGGACAGGATAACAAGGTAATGAAAAATATCTTATCATCTTTCACACTATTCATGAGTAGAAGGCAATCACCACACTTAAGGCACTCATGTTTTTGGCTAAATCAGAAAACCGAAAAAATTTGGCAAAAATCAATGTCTTTTTGCATTCCTGTAACAAGTACAGTTATCCTACCAGCTCTGCGAATGAAAAGACCAGAAGCAAATAATAGGTCAAAATCGGATATTTTGTGCATTACTGTATACGTACATACTGCGTACATATCGTCGTACATATCATATTCAACTCTTGACACATACCATCCCTACACCTTCCGTCTCTTCTCTAATTGTTTCTGTGTATTTACTTTTCTTCATCGTTCATGCATTTTCAGTTTGCTGCGGCTTCTGTGGTTGCCTGTGTATGCTGATTTCAACCTTGTTATCGATTGCGTTGGTTGTGGTTTCTCTGTTTTCGTGGTCATGTATTTTTATACAGCCATCATTTCTATCGTTTTAGTAACATTTTTGCTGAGTCGTTTAAAAACCTATTTCTATATTATTTCTCTACCGTCATAATTTTTTCATTCATGTCATGCCATGCCTCAAGAATTCCATTCTCAATACCATGTGCCGTGGTAACAAGGGATGAATTGTCGTCAGGTATGTTTAATTTTTATTTAACATACCACTTCATTATAACACCATTTTCATAGGCCCCTATTTTGGTTGTCTGTGTCCATTCTATTGTTCTTTCATCTTAGTATTTAGTAATTATTTTCGCGTTTATATAGCTTCGCTTATTTTGATGGGTGTTATATTTTCGCGTCTATGATGGGGGGATTTATGTGTAAAAGATCATATTTAACAGAGGTTGTGATGTATAGAGATGTTTAACTTTTTTAAACCAAAAAAATTTTAAAAGCAATGGCCCGGTTTGTCATTAAATTATTTGGCTTTAATTCTATGTTTGTATTGTCGATTTTTATACATGATCTGATTAAGGTTATTAAACCGAAAGCTTATTAAATAAAATGGTTCCGTTGCCTACGCCTTTTCGTCGTTTTTCTTCACAAATATCATATATGTAATGTATTAATAATCGCTATCGATGCTTAGGGGAAGTGAGCTTTTGATATTAACTCATTACGGCGTTAGGGGGAAATATAACTTCCCCCTAACGCCTTCCTTTGTAGTTGCGATTTATTCCGTGATAAACAATAGAAGTGTATTATAATATATGCTATTATTCAAATTTGAGATTTTGTCATACGGGCTGTCTTTAGAAGATTTTGTATAGACAGCCCGTAGTACAACTCATTAATGGTTCAATCTAGTCGAAATTATATATATATAGATATATAGAATATATAATTCGACCTAGATTGAAACCATAGGGCGAAAAAAATTTAATTCATTCTATAATGAACCTTTCTTATATGCTAATTACTTCAAAATTCATATCTTTTGTTAGCTACTGAGATATCTCTCATTTGCATAATTCATATGACTCATTTCTTTTGACGGAATAAAGCGCAAACAAAAAGATACGTTAAGGCGAAACAAAAATTTTCGCCCATAACGTAAAAGCTCTATGTTTATGAATAGAAATTTTCGCCCTAGCGTAGGAATAGTTTGCTATATATATCTAAGATATATAAGATAATATATTATATATTATATATATATATATATATATAATATATATATATATATATTATATATAGCGTGGCAGAAATGTTGATTACCACGTGAACTATAGGAGAATTGCATTTTTTATAGATAATAGGAAGAAATTAGGATGCGTGGAATCGTACGTAGCTAATGTAGTAAAAAGTTTGTCTTGTCAAGATTTCGAGATTACTCTCTTCTTCAGGATCTTACACAAGGTATAAAAATACAGTTTAAAATAAAAACAAAATTACCGAACTATATAGATTCAATAAATAATAAAAACTCAGTTTTAAAATTCCAAGGCCATACAAAAAAACCCGTGTTCCCATAATTGCCACTACAGTTTGTTACCACGTGACATGTAATACTTGAATAGGGCCTGATTAAATAGTGTAAGGCCATTTTTAAATCTACATTATAAAATTCTGGGAAATTGTTAAAAATGACTGTACTCTCTCAATTTTTAAAAAAACAATAACACTCACCAACATCATGAACTTAAAAACGTGTCATAGTAAATGGATGGCACCCAACAAAATTGCCGTCACAGTGGGTGTTCCATTGCACTCGGCATGCATAAACATACGGCACTGAGAGCAGGAATGTAGAGACGAGTAACAATGCTGTCTCCGGCAAACATAAAAGGGCGGTTATGAATAGCGTGGAATGTTTTGAAAAGAATGCCACGCTATTCATAAACCGCCCTTTTCATGTTTGCCGGAGACAGATTGTTACTCTAGCCATGTTCACACGGGCCACAAAACTCCAAAAGGTTTGAAACTCCAGAGGTGAAAATTTTAAATCCAAATTATTTTATTCACTCCAAATTACCGTCCAACGATGGCCAAAATCTGAAATCATCACCTGACCATTCTCCTACGCTTCTCATATCGGCGAGTGTAGGACCGGAAGGTCACCATCCCGGAAGCCGTGCACTTTCCGCGTTATATTCAAAACAGGAAGTTGTCAAAACACGATGACCTTGGGAGGTCACCTCCGCTCACCATCCCCGACGCTGTCCACCACACGACACAACACTCCAAAACACTCCGGGAGTGTTATTGGAGTGTGAAAGTTCATCCTAGTTTTTTAAGGGGATAAAAACCCCGCTATCTAGACCCTCGATAAAAATCCGGAGTTTAAACCTCCGAATGCGTCCACACGACCAAAAACCCGATCGACAACTCCAAGTTTTGAAACTCGGGTTTCAGCCTCCGTGTGGACACGACTTAGTGTCACATTCCGGCCTCGCAGTGCCGATTTTGTGTATGCATGACGGTGCATAGAAACACCCACTGTTGACGGCAGTTTGTTGGGTGCCATCCATTTACTATGACAAGTTTAAGTGTCATGATTGTGGTGAGTGTTATGTTTTTTTTTCACAAATTGTATAGAGTATCCAGTCATTGTTAACAATTTACAGAATTTTATAATGTAGGATTTAAAACTGGCCTAAACGATGTATAAGCCCATATTCAGTCAGATTTACATGTCACCCGTGGGAACAAACTGTAGTGCAATTATGGGAAGCAAGGGTTTTGTTTGTATAGGCCTTGAAATTTAAAACTGGAAGTTTTATTATATTAATTGATCTATATAGTTCTTAAGTTTGCTTTTTATGGTTGTATACCTGTGTAGATCCTGAAGAAGAGAGTAATCTCGAAAGCTTGACACATAAAACATTTTTACCATTGCATACGTCCACGCATCCTGATTTCTTCCTATTATATATCTATATATAATATATATTATATATATATATATTATATATATATATATATATATATATCTATCATCCGGAGTGTTTCATTATCAGCACACCGCGGTGTCATGGCGTGTTAGACACAGAAAACACACACACAAATTAATTCCCTTGGCACCCACCTTGTTTGACCGGTCTGTGACCTTTTGTCGCTTTAATATCATGGTACGGTCTGTGATATTATAGTACGTTTTCTGAAGAGCGATTTTTGGTGCTGAAATGGGCAGGGATGATGATAAAAAGTAATGATGTACTGTCTTCAGGTTCATATATTTGCCAGTTGTCCAAAGATAACAACTTTTGTCCAACCTTCGGTCAGTTATAATCTGAACAGGTACACGGTCCTTGTAAGTAAGTATAGTGCCCTGTGCAACCTATTACAACCGACCATTCTTAATAGTTTTGAATAATTGGAAGAGCTATTGAATGTTCATTTGAAAAGAGTCGGGAATCGATTAATTTGCGTATTAGTTGAAATGCAAAGGCTTTGAAATCCTGAGCTGTGAAATCGGCAGGAATGGAATCAACAAAGCTATAATCTTTTAGAATCATTGGGTTGTGCCAGTTACCATCCTTGCAGAGGCCAAATTTATTTTTTATTACTTTTTTTCAACTTCCTGCAATAATAAATTCCTTATAGCCTTACCAAAGGCGTTTGTAAGATTTTGTTAATAATCATGGGGTATATGATATAGATAATCAAGGAGCGAGATGGCGTTCGTTAAAATAACAAGTTTGAACGCTTTGATGAATTGGTTAACTTACCTCGAGAGGCTTTGCCGCGAGAGGTAAGTTAACCAAGTCATCAGCGTGAAAGCTGTTTTTTCACGACACGGCCATCACATAGCGAAATTTGATTATATATTATACACTGAGAGTATGAATATAAAGAACATTTTAAGAACATTTTTGGTTAATTTAAACATGCTAAAATTAGATTGATACACGCGAAATAAGTTGTCGCAATTTTAATTTAATTAACACATTTAACAACCTTGGTCATTTTCACCAATCATTGACGAGGCGTTAACCAAACAAATGGGTTATATGATTGCTCTCGGCCATTACATTCCAGTAACTAGGATGCTTGATTGATCGTGCTTTCTTATTACGAAGCCAAAAGAATGACGAGTGTTTTGGTTTATCCTTGGAGTAGGATTTGAATGAAGAAAGCAACCAAGCCTATACGGGAATTAAATAAAGTATTTTAACCCTATTCATCCCTGATGTAGCTGATACGCTGATGTAGTCTATTTCTAAATTCTTTATGTGTATCGGGTGAGGTCGACATTTGTGGAAACAGCATGTCATTTTGATTTCAAATGGAATTGACGGCGTAGGATGGTGAGCTTCTGCAAATTTGATCTCAAGAGGTTAAAATGACTTAGTACTTTTTTTTGGGGGGGGAGGGTGTGAGGAACCTTTCTTAATTCAACCAGGTTTGGTCAGTCACATAAATTTTCTTGGGGTAGGTTTCTGTGGTGTTTTCAGTTTTGTCTCTTGCAATTACCCTTAGGAAGTGGCCGTTCGCATACAATTGTAGAAATGACCTATGAAAAATAATCTGAATATCTGAATATATAAATATTGCTGCTGTAAAAATAATAAATTGGTGTCATGTCTATTTATGAGAAAATGTTTCATGTAAAGAGCAAATCAATTTGAAGTTCATTTACAGGTAGCACACGCTCTATATTTCTACTACCTACGTTGCATAGTGGACACCATAGAATTGGTATCTTAAGTTTGCCATCAGTATCATACAGATCGCGCGCTATATTATTGTACAGGACATTGTATTCTAGAACTATCACGTTGACCAGCGCCGTTCAGTTGTGACCCCAGCTGCCGAGGGGGCATTTTATTAAAAATAACAAGCTCTAGAAGCTGTTATAAAAATAACACCCAGTAGGCTCCTCGAACCCGATTCGTAGTAGAATAACGCACGGGAAAACAATTAGATAACAACAAAAGACGCTAGCACGAGAAGTGTATGTAATACATATAGCGAGGATGTGTATAGTACATTCTACTTTGAAAAATCAATGGCCCTAACCTGATGAAATCACTGATAATATTTCTAAGCTAAATGTAATCAGGGACAGTTTGATGTGACGGGATGTTAAAGCAATAAGGCACATTTTTTTGAAGAGCGCCCCCCCCCCAATTTTCAAAAAAATTTGATTATTTTGCCACAGTTACGTATGGTGAAATGTCTAGGAAACTATACCTGCGAACGAGAATGCCACAAAAATGCGATATATCATAAAATAGCGATTTTGTAATAAGAATTTGGAGCCCGATTGAATTAACGGCAGAGCTTGAAAATGCTACTTTAGTCCGTCCCATTATGAAATAGTGCACCTCGTAAAATAACTTCATTTTAGTTGCCTGACCAATACAAAACTAATGAATGAGCGTATACACGTACAAATGGCGGCAATGACGCTATTTCCCTGCTATTTTTTCACATTGGAAGGCCGTTTCCAGCAGCCGTTGAATTATTTTATCGGGAATCCCGATAATAACGATTCTAATTACAAAATTCCTTCGTTTGTGAGACATAGACCTTTTCGAGCTTAACCATCACCGGTATGGTTTATTAGCCAGTTTCCAATGCCCGTGTAAAAGATCTCAATGTTTTGGACAAATTGGGGGCCCTCTTCAAAAAAATGTGCTAATTGGCGTTAAATGTCAGCGTACAATTGGATAGTGTAACATACTATTTTATGGGTGGCCTTTTTCAGTCAATAATTCTATCGATATTTTCCTTGGTTAAGTAACCTCCTCTCCATGCTATGGAACGGCTTGGTCGCATGGTTGGAAGATCGTCTTGGAAAATAACACTTTTTAAATGTAAGACAACATTTGCTGATTAAAGTTACGGCAAACTAAAAATAAGGCTAAATTTCATGGATGTCTTTAGGCCTATGCATTTGAGAGAAGGCAATTGAAAAAATCAATATTTTGTTGAAAATTGTACCTATGCCACTTTAAGTTGCCATTGCGGTCAGGTCACGATTTCGTCCAAATCCCAATAGATCATTTTAGGGACAGAGCACGTGGTTCTATTAAACGGATTTATCTGTCGTACTGCAAGCATGTTGATAGTCACTGGTATTGGGTATCTTGAAATGTCACTCGAAAAACCCATGTACGCCAAGTTCTAAATTCCTCATGAGAATAAAAGTGAACATTTGCGTTAGAATGACGCTTGAAAATGGCCTTATTGAAATCTGAAGGCATTAGCAATCGTGAATTCAACTGGACTGTTATAGTTGCTGGTGCCGGTCACTACAGACGTATTGAATGGTGGCAAGCTGTCTACATTGAGCCTTTGAAATATATGTCCTTATCTTCCGTCTTGTAACTATAGAATGTTTCAAGTGGTTACACAACCATTTGCTACACATGAATTAAGTTGTTTGTCTTTATTCATTTGAAGGGCAACGTAAGCACAGAATGCTTATAAAATAGCTAACCTTATTTCTTGTGACTGTCTGCCGATTCCCCTAAAAGACACAATGCAGACCACAGATCCCTGACAACAGACCTCCACACACACCCAAAACACTAAGGATAGCACACAGCCCAGATAAGCCAGACTCTGCCAAAGTGTGCATTTGTGCCCTTACCTAGTCCCACTCATGGCAGTGTCACGGTATGGGATGCGCTTGCCGTGCATTGCATGGTTATCATAGCGTGGGAGGAAGGAGGGGAGCATTAGTTTGAATGGCACACCAACACTATTGAGTGTTAGTCGTCATGAGATACGTTATACTTATTTAAATTCACTTTTCCAAGTTAAGGAGAAAGGCCACTGAAGAAGAGGAGGAAACGTGTACCCAGAGAAAACCTGCGAGTATGGACTGGAAACCGCAGACATGAAATGCGCAGACCAGACCGAAGGTCGAACCTAGGACGACAGTGGTACGAAGAGAGGGGGGAAGATCCACTGCGCTAACCCGACCCCCATCATTAGTATGGGAGAAGATATTTTGTTCCTTCCACTTAGTATCAGCCTGCCAATGCGGGTAGGGTAGGAGTAAAGGAAGATTTCAGAATCACATACTAAATTGCCCTTTCATATTAAAGGAGTTCAAGTACTATATTAAAGGGTGCTTGTTTGATTTTGTGTATCATGTTCTCTATTGATACGAGAGTTGCACTGCACAAAAAACTATCACCAAGTCCAGGGGAAACCAAACTTGCGCTTTGAAAGTAGAAGCGATAATGCACATTACAAGGCCTTATCACTACATATACGTGCTAATTATTGAGGGTAATCACTAAAACGGGCAGTTGTTTTTTTTAATTCTTTTTTGGTATCTGGGGGAAAAGGACCCGGGGGGAATGATTGATCAGCAATTAAAGCACGTACACAGGAGCAAGGGACACCCGAGATTGAACGGGAAAACGTAAATGATGGGGGAAGCCAAAAGATTTCCCTCGCAGAGTTCTGAAAGCCATCCGCATTAGAACTAAAACCTAAATGAACCGTGGAAAAAGGGTTGAAATGAATCCGTTTGGGACCAACCTTATCATCCAGGGGGTTACTCATCACGTTTATGACGTCATCAAGATCTACGACGTCACCGGATGTTGCTCATCACAACCTCACGAGCAACAACTCATCAGCAATCACATTCGAAGACGCTGGTTGATCCAGTGAAGCGCTCCGGAAGAGTGTAAATGTGAGTAGCGTTGAGGTTTTAAAAAGAAATATTCATAATACTTGTCTATCTTGCATTTTGTTTTGAATATTAATCAAAGAACACGTCCACAGGAGCAGGAATAATAATTCAAATGAAATGATTGATCTTTTATTTGTTCATATTTTAAAACCGCCTTGAAGCTTGATTTTTCCATGGTACAATGATTTAAACAATAACCAACACTCTTCATTTGTTTGAAGACCTGGGATTATAGGTTACGTTACCTTAACTTTTTTCTTTACCAGGTACTTCATCTTGAATTACTGTTTCAATACGGATTTAGTCTGGCTCATAAAACGTGTGATGCATAACAAGTTGCTCATTTCTCAATTGTTTATTAATCAAACAAAGCCTGATCAGTGTGATCTCAGTAGTAACAGTGCGCACAAATCTTCAGGTCAGATACAACGATCATACGATATTCAACAGCAAAAGTATTGTAAAAACAAGTAACCATCCATTTTCGTGATGGCAAAAAATACTAACATCGGATGACACACATGAAATTGTTTTTCAAAAGCAATGCAGAAGAAAGAGTACTGAATCAACTAAACTATCTACTGTACATGCCACCTTCTTCATGGAAGTAGCCAGACAGATCTAAATAGATGTACACTCACCAGCTCACAGGCCAGGAATCCATATTTTTCTACTGTATATAGATGGAAAGCTTCAACCTAGCTGCTGTTGTGCCGAAACACCCGGTGCCGAAATACCCGACTGCCGAAGTTCCCTCCTCTCAGAACGGCCGAAGTACCCGGGCATTCGGCAGAAGAGAAGGGAAGTGGAAAATAACGTGCTGTTGATGTGTAGAGCACGTGTTTACCCATTTTTTTTTTCCGTGATTTCATGAAAATTCTACAATGAAAACTCATTAAAAATCAGACTTTTGGCATTTAGGAAACAATCCTGATGTAATCGCAGACGTAGATACGATCTTTTAACGCCAAAATCCACCCTCTGACCCCATGAAGAAGAATTCCCACTTTCGTTTACCAAGGTAGCCGAATTCGGAAACAATGTATACGTTATATGCATTGATATACATATGGATCCCATTTTAAAGGTCCCCTTTATTGATTAGGAGGGCTATTAGGCCGGTTGCAACACGGGTTAGGTTTAGGGTTGGGGGTTATAGGGCCTATATGACCTAGGGTTAAGATTAGGGTTAGGAATTAGGTTAGGGTTTAATTATTAGGGTCCGGTGAGTACAAACATTGGATTAGACCTATGTGATTTTCTACTTCAAGTACTTGACAAATAGGGGGTTATGTGATTTTATTTTTTTTTTCTGATGGAGGGGGTCATGTTTAATTTATTATTCAGTAAACCAAGCACCTATCTGCATATCAGCAGTAGGCCTAAATCATATGATGTACCTAATTGGTGTGTGGGATGGGTGTAGGAGTTCTATGCAATAGGGCCAATGTAACTTTACAATGGTGGTTATGCAATTTTCCAAACACATCTTTCAATATCTCCGCTCCCCTCCCTTGTAAATAATAAACGGGCCCTGAAATTATTAGTTTAAAGCTAGTCTTAGCCTGTCGTACGAGCTGAGTCCACTGAACACCTATTTCGTGTCATCCTGTGTCCGTACAGCCAATTGACATAAGAACTTATTACATCCAACAACCGCACGCTGTAATAAGGATCTCTCTGTGCCGAACTACTGCGATAACCCATTGTTTCGGCAAGTAACCCTGCGTTCGGCAGGGTCAGCGGTAAGGACGTAGCCCGCATTTTCGGCATGAATAATTGCCGAAAGACCGGGCGTTTCGGCAGATACCCCTGCCGAACGGCAAGGTTTCACGCCGAAAGACCGGGTGGTTCGGCATAGCCCGGTATTTCGGCGCAGCACGCTGATCTGCCACCGTCGAGAAGTAATTCTCAGTGTATGGACATTACATTACTAAGTAAATAATAAAAGATTACTTCCCTAGTAGTCCAAGATATATAGAAAAACACCCGGAAATAAATACGTATAAGCTAATTTTTTCACAAATCAATTGTTATATTCAATAGATTTGGTCAGAAATACCACTGACCAAAGGCCCATTTGGGTCAAAGGTCACGTGGGCCGATTAACGGGCATTCTTTGAAAATCTATAAAATTCTTTCTTGTGCCACAAATCAATCGCTATAATCACCAATGTGCTCAGAAGAACCATTGACTCATATAGGGTGTTCACAAATTTTTGGTTAACGATCAGGTGGGCCGATTAGAGGAGTATTATTTGAAAATCTATAAAATTCCTTCTTGTGCCTAGACTGTACCCCAGTCTCGGCTCTGTCTCTGGGTTTAGAGCGCACTTGGTTAAAAGGATAATGCTAAAGTCGGGGCTAAACTAAAAACTAGAGGACTTTTCAGCTTACCACCCCGGACAGCCCTGCCAACCAACTTGTCCAAATTCCACAGGGCTCCTGGAATTAACACTAGGTAGGGAGTAGCCCGCCGAGACTGTACGAATCTGTAGGGAAACTGTCTCCAGCAGCATCGATTCACAAGTAACGTGACCGCATTACCTTGCGCACATCTCGGTTAATTTGAATGCTAATCCGGGGACCACAGATACGAACTCAACAGGTGGTATCAATGGCACGCGACATAGGTCTCAGTCATCGATTACTCGACCGCAGCTCCTTTAATAAGTTTTGACAGTGCATGAATTATGGAGAGTACAGTTGCAGCGTTTCACTTTCGTGCTTTGTGATATAATTTATGTGTACATACATTGTTTCTAGAGGGCCTACCAGAGTGCCCAAGTATGGAAAATAAACAATAGCAATAAAATAAAAGACGGGGAAGGAGAAGCTGAGAAATCAGAAATTGTCCTTGGATTTCTTCCTCGATTTTTTTTGTTTTTTTGTTTGGGTTGTTGTAGTATTTTCCTTATTGAGGATGGGATGATCATTCTGAAAATAATAGGGCCTACACATGCATACTGCAGGTTCCCCCCCAAGCGCAAGCTCTTCATTTACCAAGCCCAGTGTGTCCATTCTTCCAGAAACACGAAGTATTTCCCGCTATACATCTTTCTGACGAAATCTTCCCCAGTTCATCTCAATTTCAATGTTACAAGCTAGCGTGTCCATCCAACTGACCCGTAATCATCCGTGTGAACAGTAATTAAATTTGGTTTTTTCAAATTGGGTTCAGCTAGTAACTATTCATCCTTGATTTTCCCTAAAAATATTAAGATGAGTAAGTCAATCCACATATAACGCGAGTTTTATTTTATGTCATGCCATCTCCTTCCTATCGCGGTTTCATGGGAACATGATGGTTCTAAACGTTTTGCTTTTATTTTGTGAGTTCTTTTTCATTTTTACTATTTGTAAAAAAAACTTGGAACTCAATAACCCACAATAACAAAATTATAAAAAAGAAAAAAACTAAAAAATTATTTTGTTTAAAAATGAATAACTTAATACTCTAATCATAATAACAACGTTATCAACCTGTTTGTGACGAGTCACTGACCCAAGAGAAAGCCGCTGTCCTTCCTGTACCCTACCAAGGCCCTACGCCCATGGGTTCCACTTTCTGCTGAATTTTTTTTAGAAAACGTTCCATAATTTATAGCAATTCTGACTAGAAACTCCACTTTGGATGTTGAATGTTACAAAAGAGCGAGCATATATAGCATACTTTTACCAAAAGTCTACTTTTTCGAAGGCCCTGCACCCCTCCCTCCAAAAATCCGCGTGCGGCCCTGCCTACCATGTTTCATGGAGAAGGTCTGCGTGGAAATCCCTCTCCTAGTCAAAAACATGACGTTAACATACGGTCAAACGCAAAGAAGTGGAGTACAATAGATATGTCTCCTGAAACTTTTGCACCAATTACCGAGAGTACAGGCCCGTCGTCCTCAGAGCTCTTTTATGCTCTTTACCTTGTTATCTTCTTTTTCTTTTACCCATTTTTTCCTTCTCCTTCCCCTAGGCCCAGGCGCGAGAAAGCGAAACGATTGGTGTATTTGCAACCCGATCCACAAAAGGGGAAACGACGAACGGTCCAATTTCCTGCTTTTTCGATTAAGGTTACATATTTGTGAGACAATTCGAAAAAAAGAGTCGACTTGGTTGGTACAGAATTCAAAAAGTACCACGGGTCAGATCAACTTTTAACGTGGAAAATAATGTCAGCTGAATTTCTTTTCCAAAAGGTTAACACTTTCGAGTCCCTACCCCAAGAATCCTGTTTATGGACCTCTTCCCCGTTTCTTCTCCTTTTCTCAAATCCTTCCTAACCCTCTTTTCATAGAGCTTTGGTGTAGCAGGATTCATGGCTTTGTCAGCCCGCTGCGCCGGTAAAAGCCGTCTCGTCAGGGGGAAATTCTCCCCCCCCTCCCCCTCCAGATGTCAATCCCATTTCTAAGGTATGTTAACCGAAAATAGGTACAACTAGTGCATCTCCCCACCATGTGTGACCTTGTTCTGTGGCCCAGTCAGTAGTTCTGCGCAAATTGACCTCTAATGACCTTGACCTTTGGTCATCTAAAACCCTGATGAACAAAACGTCAGACTGTTTCTCGCCCCTACCTTCATGCTAAATATTAGACCCATTAGCCCCCCCCGGCACTCCCCATCGGTGGAACGCCGGGTATGTAAGGCTGTTGATACCCCCTTTCAGTGTGTTGTCACCCAAACCCCCCTATTTTTTTTAAATTTCCTCCCAACAGAAATCTACTATAGGAATATTCTATTCACCAGTCCCATAGGACTTGGGCTCCTCGCACAAATTTAGACCATCTATTTCCTATCGTGCGCTTCCAAATATGCCGTGTGGAAGGTGGTGCCCACAAGTGAATGTCCTCCTTCCGCATATCTTGCCTTGGTCTTCCCTGTCCTGTTTGTCCTGCCGACAGTTTTCCATATAAATGCGTTTGGGTAGGCGATGTTGTTCATTCTGCACAAGTGACCAAACCATCTCAACTGCGAGCTGGATCCTTTTGGTTGAAAGTGGCATTAGGAGATTCTTGACAGAATTTCTTCATTCCGGATCTTATCCTTCCGCTGGATAAGGATTTTTTGTAGCATCGCATCTCAAAAGCTTCCAACTTCTTCATGTCATTCTTTTTGATGGTCCAAATTTCGTAAGTTTGGTGAAGAGTGAGATTCTTTATCACTCCAGACTCGCTGTAATTCCCCTAATCTGTTGATGCCAATACTAATCTGCTTTGGCTTTCGCTGGTGGAGTCGTTTTGATGGTGTTAGTGTTACTCCCAAATACTTGACTCTGTTAACCTGCTCAAGGGGTGAACGCATCAAGCTGTCTTTATGGCGCTGGTCATCACGGGAGAAGACCATAGCTTTTGTTTTAGGTATACTGATCTCCTTCCCATATATCTTGCTAGCATGATTGCACTTGCTCATCAAGTTGCAGATCGTCTCTGAGTCACGATGAGAGCTATATCGTCAGCATAAAAAAACGGAGGTCTTTTAATTTGTAGCCACCCACGTTTATGCCCAGTTTTTTACAGTTCTCAAGGCTTCTGCTAAGATGTTTTCGAGAAATGGGTAAGAGGTCTGTGATAGAAGACATCCCTGCCGCACGCCAATAGTGGTTTTCGAACCACCTCTGTACATGTTGTTAATTCTGATGCAGGGGGCTTTAAGCCTTGGTATAGAGATCTCTTATGATTTGATCAGTTTTTGAGGAACACCATAATGAAGCATCGCTGTAAAGAGCCATCGTGCCATACCTTCTTGTAATCAATGAAGACACAACAACCTTCCGCATCTTCTTCTCTAGCGATGGTGGGATTAGGAGCTTCAGGACGAAGACTTGTTCAATTGTGGAGCGGCAAGGTCTGAACCCTGCTTGTTCTTCTGCTAGAATGGCTTCTACATAGGCTTCATCCGGGCTCTTATATTTCAAGAAGAATTTTGCTGGAATGGTTAATCAGTCTGATGGTCCTGTAGTTCTTACACTTGGTGATGTCTCCTTTTTGGGCATGGTAAGAATGATAGCTTTTTGTCCTTCTTCTGGAATGCCGTTCCTTTACGAGATGTCATTGCAGATTTTGCAATTGGTCAATGATGCACTCACCACCATGCTAAAGCAGTTATCCTGGGATCTCATCAGAACGAAATGCATGATCCCGGACGCAGGCAACAGACAGACAGATCTGTTTTTAGTAGTTTAGATATCTGAGGATTTTCGATACATCAATGAATATTGTCTTCATCAACTGTGCCTTTAAGATGCATTAGGCGCAGGTTATTGAAATGCGAATAAAATTAAAATGGAGATCTTTATTCAATAGCGAGTGACAACTATCAAAATAAAAATGATTTTGTACCGTTAATAATGACCGCAATAAGTGTACACGACAATGGTTTCCGGATACTTTGACTGAAATAATAATAATCATACATAACACTAATTATTTTATTAGGAAGTTGAATAAAAAACTGCATCATCATACAGACTATCCCAAATAAAAACTATACAATCAAAAACTAAAAATTATGAAAAATATAAACTGTGCAATTTTTGCCAGATATTTTGACTTTAGTTGTAGGACAAGATCCGAAGCTAAATCCTCACTTTATTCCATCCCAAATTTGATGGACCTCTAAAGCGGAGATATTGTCAGTTGAACACAAAAGGAATAAAATACGCACTGGCCGTTTCACCTGAAGGTTCAAGAAACTAAAGGTATAGGCGTGTAGCATCATTGTGCGGATTAAATCCTTTTAAACCAAAAGAATATTGTACAGATCAGAGTGAATGTATTATCATGCTTGACTAATCAATATATTAATTTTCAGTGAAAGCACCAGAAAATTATTATGTTGTGGGTGAAATGAGGGGGACTCGCTCTCAGGGGGACATAATCCTGAAAATTCTGGAAATTTGGGGAATTTGACAGCTGAAGTAATGTAACAGTCTACGAGTCTGTTGAGGGACAAAGTGTGGACAAACGCCCTAATGTGGAGGGACAATTACCCGTCCCCATCCCCACTGCTCCAAGATGCCAGGGGAGGAATATGGAAGAAACAGTGTTCAACAAAGAGCAATCAAGGAAAGGGGGTGTGTTCAAAGGTCTCAGTTTACTTTAAACCAAGGGTGTTTTTAGGGTTCTACATCTGCGAAAAATGGAGTAAAGCAGAGACAAACAAGACTGTTTGGAATTGAATTTCGTAATGTACATGTTTATTAGCAATTGCGACATTATGAAGTTATGGAATTGGAAAAATGCACTGACTGTTCTTCAAAACGCATAAGGACAGCAAATATGGATGAATGTCAACAAATTTTAAAACTCAATGAATCTAAACATGAGTCTTTGTTGCCGAATCTCCTTCACTACAAAAAGCTCCTTCCTGTATAACACTGTCTATTGGGAACTCTCACATTAAACCATATCAAAACGAAAGAAATGGCCTACTTTGATTAAACAATGACCATGGAATCACACATCACTAATGTTAGTCGTACAATCATCTACCATCTTCGGAACACATATCGCGCATTCGCAGATACATTGATAAAGACACTTCCCATCATGCTGTACGCTCTCCTATACTTTCTCGCATCGATTAGTGACTGGTTTACTTTCTTCGCTACCAAAGTCGTATCTCTTCGTCTTCAGCGCCACAAATTTGGGCTGTCGAGACTTTGTTTTTTACTGTAAATAACAGCAGGACCCAAACCACTGCTTAAATCTCTTCATTGGCATTCCTATGAAACAGAGAATTTCTTTTAAAATTGCTTTTATATGTTTGTCAATCTCTTAATGGACATGGCTCCGTATATCTTTTTCAAACGTTTCACGTTACATTTTCCAAAAAGAAACCTTAAAGGTCATCAAAAGATGGCCTACGGTTGGATTATCCAAGGACTCGAGTAAAGCTGGTGATAAAAGTTTACTGTTTGTGCTTCAAAGTTATGGAACAACCTTCCTGTTCTCATTAGGCAGTCATATCTGTAACTGTCCTTTAAAAAGGCACTTAAGACACACTTGTTTCCTATTTGATTTGTTTTCATTAGATTATATTTATTGCTCATTTCTCCAGTTTCTTTTATTGTAAGCGCCTTGAGCTTTTGGGGAACGGCGCGTCATAAATGCTAGTTGTATGTATGTTGTTATGTATGTCGTATGCTGTCTTTATGTATGTATCAATTATGTTTATATCAATCAGCAGCACTTTATACCTACTTTTTATTTTAATTTTCGAAATAAGCAATGTCTTGAAGATGATTTCAATTACAACTTTGTCAATATCAGGATAGCCGAAACTGGGGGACCCAAGAGGTTTTTGAACTGTTCTCGGATAATTAGCCATAACTCCTGAACCAGAACCCCCAAATTTACTACCAACTATTGATTGAACGTAATTTTTGCCAAAAAAATTAAATATTTGATTGTTGTTTGTTTGGACAGTCTGTATAACTAAGTCAAATAAACATCAAACCGAGAAATCCGAACTTGTATAGGCAAGCACCTGCTAGCCAAACACAATGTGCGCATGCACAAGCCCCCCCCCGTGGTTGTCACAGCCGCCAGTTCCCACGGCCCGTTTTAAAATCCTGCGCAAATAAGCCGTCACACTGATTGGTCTGGCTAAGTGTCCTCTTACCACATACGGCACTCGAGAGACAGTACGAGTATACCAGAACCATGTGTTTTTGACTAATATGTGGCCGGAGTACTTTCCCCCGACCTCGGTGGAGATTGGAGACGTTTTTTTCCCACAGATTCGGAGGTCCACGGATATGGGTTTGAGAGTCTAGTGTAATTTTCCAGTCGCTTAGTGTTTTCATCACCGTGGGACCCGAGGGAGGGTCTACTCGTGCCACAAATCAATTGCTATAATCACAAGAGTTAGTCAGAATAACCGATTACCCAAGGCCCATATTGGGTGTTCACAAAATTTGGTCAACGGAAACGTGGGCCGATTAAAGGGGCATTCTTTGAAAAATCTGTAATTAAATTCTTCCTTGCCGCAAATCAATTGCTCTAATCACCAAACTTGGTCAGAGGAACCGCTGACCCAAGGCCTATATGGGGTGTACACAGATTTGGGTCAAAGATCACATGGACCGTTTCATATTGCATTCTTTGATAATTGATAAATTGTCGTTGTTGCCAAACACTTTTGCTGATTGCAGCGAAAATATGTCAGAGGAACGGCTGACCCAAGGCCCATTGAGGTGCTTGACAGATTTTGGTCAACGGTCACATTGATCGATTAAACGAGCATTCATGTAAAATCTGTAAATTCAAGGGCCGATTAAAGGGGTATTCTTTGAAAATCTATAAATCCCACCTTGTGGCAGTAATCAATTGCTATAATCACTAGATGAACCAATGACCCAAGGCACATATGGGTGCACACAGATTTGCGCAAAGATGACATATGGGCCGATCAAAGGGAGCATTCTTTGAAAATTTAGAAAATCCTCCTTGTGCCACAAATCAGAAGAGCCGCTGAGCAAAGTCCCATGACCACACAATAATGTGGCGGCACCAGGGGGGAGGGGGGCAATATCCCCAATTGTTTTCTTCACTCCCCCCCCCCCCCCCCCCCCCCCCCCCGGCCAGAAGAATAATGACAGATATTTGGCCAAAATCAGCAATTTGGGGATAAAAATCAGCAAAGTAGGGCAAATTTCAGCGATTTGGGGCAAAAATTTGCATAATTGTGCAGCATAATTGTAGACCTAATTGGTGCGACTAGATAAACTAGTTAAAAATTAGTTAAAACGGCCAAATTAACCAAAATGAGCAAAACTAGGCATCGTTTTTACGAATTTAATTACAACAAAATAGTTTAGCAAATAGTAAATGGTGCCTTACCAACTTTAATTCAATTTAACGATTTTGTTTTTCTCGTTCAGAAAAAGTATGCCCAACATTAAAATAAACACAGAGCCTGCTTACCAATAATTTAAATTGGTTTAATAAAACTAGACCTTTTAACGGCGTTTTTTTCTTTAGTAAACACTATTGTTTCCTTTAATGTTTGCAGTGGCAATCTCACCCGTACACCACATGTAGTAGTAACCGGAGTAGTAATCAACAACACATGTAATACACGCCGAAGTAGACAGATAGCTTGCTTCGTGAGGAGGGTGGTGTCGAGTTCAAGTCTCGGCACGGACGGGTATGTTATATCAATCTAATAATAATATTCATAATATTCATTTATAACGCGCACGTATCCGCCATACGGGACGGTCACAAGGCGGGATTGCCCTTATTATTACGGCTGCCATCAGGAAATTTAACTGTTCTGATGTGCGATTGGCCTTCCTTTCCCCTACCGATTTGCTTTAAATTTGAGGGGGTCGTTAAGCTTTATGAATTTGATCTCGTAAGCCAGAGTGTCTGTTTCGATGTATATTATACACCCAGTCAAAAATTCCCCTCCCCCCTACACACCACAGATATAAGTAAACACCATCCCAAAGATGTTCAATGGTTGATGTATTTGGTGAACTGCCTGGCCATGGGAGACAAACGGTGTGATTATCCACCAAAAAGTGAGTGTTTTTCTTTTTGTTGTTTTTGATGGACGAACTACAGGGTTTCAAACGTCATCATTGTAGCGTTTCGCAGTTAATGTACCAGCCTTGTGCATTAATTCTTTCCATGTAATATCATCACCAATTCTTCACCACATCTATCGTGTTCCTTGATGCAGATGTCAAGGAACCTCTCCGAAGGTAACCTTCATAATCTGACGAGTCCATCATTGAAGTCCAAGACATCCCAGTCAGTATTTAAATTGCCCTAATAACACCATCAGGTGACGATGATCATGTTTGCGAACTTAGTGGAGTCCTGATGAGTGGTTTACAGGACTTCAAGCAGACGACGATTCATGACTTGTTGATATTGAAATATAGCATTTTACCATAATAATCTATCCCGTTATGCAGAAATAGTGAGGATACACTTTTCCTTTTTGTGATATTTTACGGGGAAGTCTAGAATCTTCTACGCTTCACACTTCCTTGTCTGGAGAAAGCGGGTCCACCAAATGCCAGAGGCGTAGCCGTAGGGGGGCATGTGTCATCTCCCCGCCAACTGACGCTTCGTCGGTACATTACGGTCTGTCGGTGCATTACCCTGCATTGTGCTGCATTTTACACATTTCTGCGCAATCGACTCGATCTGCAAGAAAATAAATGATTTCTCCTAAGTCATGGTTTGATAGAGTTACAGTGTTCCGAATATAACTTCGTGCGCGTGCAAAGTGTAGTTGGGCCATTTAGTGACCCTATCACTGGTGATCCACATGAATTAAGCAGCTTTTACGGAATAAAGTGCAAGTGATGCCGCACTTTACTCCGTAAAGCCTGCTGAATTCATCAGGGTTTCCAGGAAGTAGGGCCACTAAATGGCCCTACCGATACCGTGTAAAGTGTTAAATTTCTTTCGCTGCGATGTCAATTGACATGATTGGCACAGTGTTTTAGGTATCACGTGTTTGCAAGTGTTGCAACGGCGACGTTGACTTGGACTGATCCTAAAATGGTGTTGTTTGAGTGGTGAGATTCGACATATGCTGTGACCAAATGATCTTTGATGTTCTCGTCCCGTGGAGTAGTGAAGATCTCTTTGGTTGATGGATACTCGCTGATGATTTTCCAATTCCACTAACAGAACTGGGATGATAAGCGAGGACTAGTGGGATATGCTATTAATGTCTGCGAGAACTTCCATCCCTGGTTATGGTCTCACATTGATGGAGAGCTGTGGTGATGTCATCAAATTGTTAATCGCTACATAATACGTCTCAGACCAACTACAAGTGAGAAGTGCATGGGTCCTTGCATAATCTGGGAGATATGAATGAAAGCCCGTTGGTTTGTTTTGTAGTGGACAGATGTGGACAGATAGTTGCCATTTACAAGGAAATTCACTACAGATGACGATATTTCTCCCGTGTATTGAAGTGCAGGTGGAAGTCGTGACAAATAATGACGATACCAAGATACAGCGGCTTCTTCATTACAGTTGTCAATATACACATATTGTTTTTGTATCCTCATTTGTAATAACCTATTATTTTATCTGTATATGTAACAAGAGAAACGGTTCCTAGCAGTGAAGGTACCTTATTTCATCATGTAAGAGAAAATGGAATTCCCTAGTTCTTTCTAGGAAAGCTACTAGCTAGCTACTATAAATAGACGGTGATTTAAGGGGGCTTTTTCTGGTATTGTAGAGCAAGATTGCAACATAATTGTGCAATTTCCAATTATATCACCATTGAACTTTTCTATTTGGGTAATAGATGAATTTCGTCATCAGCGTGAGACCCAATTTGGATAATGTTATGCATTATGCTACTGTAATAGCTTTTTGTGGGCCGCCAGCATAGCTGGCAGGAAAATTAGAAATCTTTGTGCGTGTGTACGTGTTTATGTCTGTGCGTATTTGTCACTATTTTTTTTTTTTTTGAAATTGACCTTAAATTGAAAAGTTTATGTTCAATTGTAACAAACCTGAGTCAAACCAGGTTGCAAAATGGGATCCCCACATTTGTTGATGAGATCAAAGGTCACATGCCAAGGTCAATGTGACGTCAAGTTGTAAGATAGGCTGGGCGGCCTACAGCTTATATTATTTGAATATATCGAGCACGAAAGCCGAGAACCACGAAATTCTATAGTCGATCCAACCTCATATGCCCGTTCCTCTATAGTTTGGCTGCGACAATTGTATAGAATAGGGTAAATCACTTCAGGTGTAATCGGTAGTATAATGATAAGCCGATCACAATAGGATTGACTCCGCGTCCAAGTAGAAATTAGGACTGAGCACAAAAAAGTAATGTTTGTTGTACATTTGCAAACTTTTCATGAAATAAAACCATGATGCATAGGCCTATAGTATATCGTATATTATGAGTTAAAAATTCACTTACATTCAGTCATCATCGTCTGATTCCGATTCACTGTCACTGTCCTCCGATTTGATTTATGTCAATATCAACAATATTCTCCTTGCTCCAGTAGGAGTCTTCTATCCCAATTACATGTTTATTGTATTTTTCCAATCTATTTCGGTGACTTTTTGTAGAGCTTCCTCGAACAGTTTTTGAACAAATTTTAGTTTAAAGTCCTTGTTATGTTTGGCAACATAAGCTTTTATTTGTGACCAAATGAGTTCTATTGGATTAAGATCCGGGTGATAAGGATCGAAGAACTATTTCATGGCCATATGCTTTCTTGTACATACTCTGTACATGTCTACCTAAATTTATTTGGTGTACATTTTGACATTCAAATGCACCTGCATAACGCAAGGAAAAATATTGACGGCCTGCCCTTCTTTAAATCCCACACTGGCCTATAGCAATGATCATTATGCTACTCTCATTTAATCCTCTAAGACGATTTTCAAAATCAATGATTTCTTGTGAAGCTTTATTATTGCCCTCATACATCAGAGCTTATACCTCCACGCAAATGGTATGGGGGGCATAAGAGGTTGGAGCGACTATAGTTTTATATTTGGTAGCTTACTTTTAGTAAGAACATTTGCAAGTGATTACCAATCGTTTGATCTGTAGAGTTGGCAGATCAGAGTAGTGTTTCTATCAGGACTTATTATTTTGCTACCACGTGAGCTAAACATTAGTTATATAGATTGCTGTCCA
Source organism: Ophioderma brevispina (assembly GCA_023653785.1). Lineage (NCBI taxonomy): Eukaryota > Metazoa > Echinodermata > Ophiuroidea > Amphilepidida > Ophiodermatidae > Ophioderma > Ophioderma brevispina. Next base: position 37,482 of record JAMKCH010047230.1, read on the forward strand.
AAACCAAAACCAAAGAGCTTCCGGTTTGGAGAAAAAAATCCCTTTTGTGCTCCTAAGTGGACATTTACGACAGGAACTGTTTGGACAACATTATATTTAGGCTGCGCGAAAAATATTATATATTTATTGAAATTGCCTCAGAAATTAAATCAATCCTGTAAATTTGGAGTTTTTTGTCGTGAGGACATTTCATCGTTGGATTGCAATGTCACTTTAATCATGAACTTTAATTACCCAAACAGAGTGGATACCAGCTTTTTATAGCAAAGACTTTAGTTATTAAGATAATTTTGTGTATTGATTGTGATCACCATTGTAATTGCTTTGGACATTTCAAATTTTTGAACTAAGTGTGTTATTATATGAAATTCAAATCATTTTGTGCACAAGGCTCATTTGTTTTGTGTATAAAGGGTATTTCTGCATGACCATCAAGTACTTATTTATTTGAGGTTTCAACGTAAGGGTATTTGTTTTGACTAAAAAAAATATTTACAAACTGCATTCACGCGTTCCTGTTAATGTGAGAACGAAATCGCTCATTTTATTGCAACCAAACACACTTCTAATGTAATGTTAGGGAAGTAAACATTTCCTTGCCTGCATGGAAATGCCAAGGAAACTTACTCAATGAAGCACAAGTGTGGGTGATGAAGAAGAAAGAGGAGTGCACTAGGAACAACAGAAATGAGAATGCTATGATGGATTAAGGGAATTTCCTTGAGCGATAGACAGAGAAGAAATGATGCAAGAGCTTGGAGTGGAGGATATCAAAAGCAAAGGTGGTTTGGACACCTCCAGAGGATTGAAAATAGAAATGCAATAAAAGGATCAATGAATATGGAAGTGAGAGGTACCCGCCCAAGATACGAGGAAGATCGCGTTGGAGGAACAACGTCCGAAATGACTAAGAGGAAGCATTGACCGGAAAGCGTGGAGGGAAAAAATATTTACAAACTGCATTCACGCGTTCATGTTAATGTGCGAACGAAATCGCTCATTTATTGCATCCAAACACACTTCTAATGTAATGTTAGGGAAGTAAACATTTCCTTGCCTGCAAACTGAGTGTACGGATTTATCCAGCAGATAGTACTGAAATAGGCTGTTTACAAACAGAAACAAATGACAACAAATCAATTCATATTCAACACTTTTGACAGTGTAATTAAACCATGTATACCTTTACGCAAGCGCTTAGTGTCGGTTTTTGACATGGGTGAATGTACGTCCAAACGTATTCTCGAATTCAAGCGCAAAGCATATGCCTCTTTTTTGTCTACTTTACTGGCCATAAAGGTAAAACTATTGCAACCTTCTTTGCATTTCTACCTTGCAATCTATAAATACAGTTCGTAAATAAATTCTCTTTTGAGCAAAAATCAATACATTTTATTTTAAATGTGATTTTCAAGCGAAATTCAAGCGTCATAGTTAATGGAAGGCAATTGGCATTCTGTTTGAAACATTTTAGCCATCACGCCTACTTCTAACAATATTTCTCAAGCGAATAATTTGTCCAGAACCGCCTGACGTGTAGTTTATGGTACTGCTGAATAAAGTAACTTTTACACTACTTATTTTTATCATTATACGCAAATCTACGACTTGAACGTGATTGCAGAATTTTCGACTTCGTAGGTACATTTTGGGATAAATGAAACATTTTTACAGGCTGTGTTCGGAGCGTCTTAGACCAATCGGCCACCTTACCGTCTGAATGTTGTACCATCGCATAATTTGTATATCATGTACTACCGCATAATTTATATATCAATTGCTACATAGTAACCAACCCAATCCATTTTTCTATGTAACCCTTGCATAATGTGTGTATGATGTAACTTTAGATGTACTTTACCATAGGTATCTATATGATGTACGATCACAAAATCCTTGCAGGATCACCATCATATAAATAACGTCGTGGGTTCTGCATACTGTCGAATCCGCATCTAGCCTAGTTCTGAGAACACTGCCGTTGAAAGTTTGAGTTACTTAGAATAGCGTGTAAATTAAATGAATAAAGCAATGGCTATTTTAAGTGGTGTAGTAAAGTAAAACATGATTGGTTACTAACTGACCACAGTATTAAAATACAAGCACAACTTATTCTTATTCAAAATGGTCACTGAATGTGGTTTGACAGTTTGTGAAAACCCAAATGTTGATTCGCTGTGTTCTATAGGAGTCGAATACGTATTCGACTGCATGAACCCGTTGATTTCTAATGTTGGTATGGTGAGATTACTATAACTACGGGGTTTTAACTATTTTAAAATTATGAGTCCGATGACGCCACGATGATAAGAATAACGATGGCAGTGATGATGGTGGCAATAACGATGAAATAAGGAAACGTCGAGCTTGATGACGATGTTGGTGCTACTGATCGATGATGATGATGATGATGATGCTGATGCTGATGAGGTGACGCTGCTGCTGCTGCTGCTGCTGATGAATGATGAGGACACGATGTTTATGCTACTGATATCGATATTGACGACATTGATGCTATTGATGATGCTGATGCTATTGTACGATGCTGATGATTATATGATGATGATTATGATGGTGATCATGCGCTGATGAGAATGATGATGATGATGCGACGATGTTGATGCTACTGATCGATATTGACGACATTGATGCGATGAATGCTGATGATGATGATGATGAATGCTGCTGATGATGATGAGGATGGCCGACGACGATGTCTATTGCCAATGTGTTTCTGGGCTACCAATATGCAAATTTGTATACAAACTACTTCAAGAAAAATCCAAACTTCAATAATAGCTTACCAAATGGGATTATTTTTGTAACACAGTTTACTAAGGGGGTGGGGTGTATACGCTCTGGAATTCATACTTATAAAGCAATATATATTTTCGATGTTGGTACCAGTTGATAGCGTTGGTCCTCCGTTTGCTATTGCTTCCACTACAGCGTTTAAATGACGTGAAAGTTCACACGTTGTTGGCCAAATTGTTCATTTCCACAGACACACATCAAGTATAAAATGCAAAAAGAAATTTTGCATCTAAAAAGGTAGGAACACTATGCTTGGGTTTGGCCCCAAATGATATGGAATTACTAGTTTTTTTAATCAACTTATCATTTATAGCCATACAGCCAGTGGCGTAACCAACGGGGGCAGGGGAAAGTTGTGCCCCCTCTGGCTCGAGAAAAGCGGACGATATGGGCCAAAATGTGCATTTTAATCCTCTCTTTTTTTCGGGGAATTTCAAACAATTTCAGTCCAAATTTGGGCAAAATTAAAGTAAATTCGGCAATTTTCAGGCGCTACGCGTCGCATTTTTTCAAATTCAATTTATTTGGAGCCAATCACCGGGACGATTTAGAAATTTGCCCCCTCTTGGGCGGGACCGACCTGAATTTCCCCCTCTGGAGCGGACTGCCCTCGGTCCGCCACCATAAAGTGCACATATTTAAACAAATGAACTAATAATTATGCAGATCATTTTTTAGGCGAATAATGTGCCGGAGGTCGGAAAAACTAAAATAATGGTGCCCATTATTTTTATTTTTCCGCCCGGCTAACATTATGACCCATAGATGATACTACAACCTTTATTTCTATTCTATTACTACAACATCTTTATTTTGTTTGTTTGTATAGGTTTTAAGGTAATAGGCCTAATTATGTGTATGTGTTTGCTGATGAATGAAATAACTATATGATAAGAAAATGCATTAGCGGCTCAATATTGCAGAAGAATGGCAGTAAACTGACCAAAGAAGCTGCAGGGTATTAGAGGTAATAGAACCACTCCCCACCAAACGACTTCGACGCTAACCCCGTTGACACGGTGCTACCGTCACATTTGTTTGGCCGAAATGACCGGACGGATTGTGGAATAATTATATGGAAGACTTTTGAAAAAGTTTTTAACGTTTTGCGCACCGGATCAAGTTTGACCTTGGTGGTTTTACTCCTCCCCTTTGGTATACGAGGGTAATGTCCTCTATGTTTCCCCCTAAATGTGATAAATTTGGTTTATTTGTACAAATGTTAAAACCTTATAATTCTTTCACGACAAACAGACCGTGATTTCAATAAGTACAAGTTACATAATTAAAACACCCAATTTCCAATTGAATAACATCCCCGCATGAAGGATAAGCAGCATAAGGTAAAATTCACCGATTGCCTTAAATCTTTGACAGACATCTTATCGATTTGATCACTGAAGTATCAATTTTTGTCCCAGCGATACGTATTCTTTGGCAATTTAATCTGCATGCTTGAGATATTTGGACACGCAAAGCTATCGAATAGATTCGATTGTTTTGTAAACCCTTTTATACAAATGGGTTTATTTCCGTACTGCGGCTATTTGTTGGAATTAGAGATGTATTTCACTTTAATTTTGGGTACATAAGATTATAAAATGCAACAGAATCAACTATTAACTCATTTTGACCAAAAATCAGATTCGACACTATGTCCTGACCACTGACGAATAACCCCTGACAAATATTAATACCTTTTTACGGTTTTTACTTTCCCCGTGAATTTTCTAAACAAGACCGAGAATGTCTCGGAAGCTGCGAATGACCAATGCAATGTTGGGTGTGTGGGAGTTCAAATAATATTGGTCGCCAAAATGGGGCACATTTCGCAGATTTTGCTCATACATCAAAGCAAAACTCATTTAGACCGAATATTTAATAGAGGTAATGATTGTCAAAACAAATTACTACAATACACCAAAAATTGGTACCACCATGAAAACAACAAACTAGTCCGTGCAAGTTGCAAGACTAACTTAAAAACTAGTCAAGAGAAGCGGCTAGTCATGCATGACCTGATAACATGACGGTAGTCAAACACACCTGTCAAGTAGTCAGACTGCCATTTCCTAATATTAGTTTGCTAATAGTAAGCCGTATGATGAGTGCATTGACTAGTTTGTTCATTCACTATGGATTGACTAACTTTTTTCCATAATCTCCACCTCTTCCAGTTAGTCATGCAAGTTAGTATAAAGCTGACTAGTTTGGCATGTTAGTCAAACCTGGATGACTAGCTTTGAATTGCATGACTAGCGTTATGTTAGTCAAAATGGGCACCCATCTGGAAGAACTTTAAAGTTAGTCATAAACTAGACATGCAACTAGCCTACGTTAGTCATGCATGCATGACTACCTCCAAGCTAGTCAAGCTGGTTAGTCAATCGTGCATGACTAATGTTGATGTTTTTTAGTTATGCTAGTTAGTCCTGCATGCAGGTCTAGGTAAGGCATAGTCAATATGTTGGTAATGCCTGGTTTGACTAGCTTTACGTTAGTCAAAACGGGCACCATCTGGACTAAAAGGGAGTCATTGCTGACCAATTTAGGTTTTCATGCGAAGAGCGTAAAGTAGGAACATTCACAAGCCAGAAAGTAGTATCACGTGGTATCAAAAGATTAGATAGAATTAGGAATTCACTTGATTTTTTGATTACCTAACACGTCCCGACAGGGACTACATCCTGGATACGGGAACCCAAACCAGACAATTACATATCAGCATTCCACATATCTAAGTTCCTTTTCAGCTAATTTCGCAAGTCTGTATTCTTATACTCTTTAAAACCCAATATTAAAGCAAGCAAACACAGACATTCTCTTTTGTAATTTTGCAAAAATACCAAAATCCAAAACCAAAATTTTTTATAATTATCTTAATTTCAGGCTCAACCAAGGCGATATTTGAAGCAGCGGTTTCAGAATTGACGCACGAATGGCTATAGGTCTTACTGCAAAAAAACCACATTGCAGCGTGAGTGTACGGTACCGAATCTTGGGGAATGGAAAAACGTGGGGCTCTTGTTAAGAGCAGTCCGACGTCTAAATTAACAGACAGGGGTTCAGTTTGCGTCCATAATTTTAGCCAACCAATTTGCTGCATTCGTTCAGGAATAGCATTCTTTCTAAAGAGAGTATGAATGTGTCATAAAAAAGCAAGAGTCACGTCCCAGTCCCCTCCCCCAGGAAAGAGGACAAGACAATTGTCACAACCCCAATAAAGAAACTTTTCTTTCTCTTTCCTATTGAATCTCACTTTTCCTGTGTGTGTTTGGTTTTTCTTATTAGGTTAATTATTAACATACATACTACATATATGTTGATTGGCGATTTTTTACATTTGCAAATTAAATATTAAGTACCAATTTTTTTTTAATTATGAATAAAACCACCTAAACTATAATTTTAAGAAGTCAGTTTTTTTATTAATAGAGTTCATTTTCTAGTTTGTAATCGCTTAGCTTCTAGTAACATAGGGCCTATATTAAAATGATTGTTACATTTTTCAATTGCAAATGAAATATTAAGTGCCAAAAAAATCAAACACCTAAAAATCTAATTAAAAATATCAGTCTTTTTATTATAGCGCGGTGTTCAGTTTATGTGTGAGTAATGTTAGCTCTATTTTGAAAAAAGGAAAACAAATGAAAGACATTCATAACCACTGAAGTTGGTGCACGGAAGTTCCGCCCCTTAACTAACTCTTTAATTACAGAGAATAAGAAGTGAAACTGTAAAAAAAATGCTCTTTTAGTTCAAAAATAACAGGCAGGGTGTTGCTAAGTCATATATTAAGAGAGAAAACAAAAAACATGTTCACTAAACACTTTATGCATTAGTGGCAACCTTAAAAAGTAGTTTGTCTACCATCTGTGCCCGTTTGGTCCTCCCATCCAAAAACAGACCGAGCCCGACGTTGTTTAACTAAGGTATTATGACAGTGATCTGGCCGTGGCACGCTATGAAGACACTTGACAATTTCGCGTTAAAACTAATACTTGAATCTTGTACTGAATGTGTTTAAAAAAAAGATACAAACGAATACGTAATATATATTTCATTAAAAACTCTCATACAAGTAATATTCATTTATCACTAACACAAAACTTAAAACAGGGCTGGAAATTTAAAAAAAAGCTGCAGACATAACCTATAGCGGGAGTTTTTTGAGTTGTTGTTCAAGTGAGTGGCCATAAACGAACTGTGCCGAAGGAATACCCAGCATACGTAAACATAACAGCATGAAAAAACACTTTGTCGACGATTTCGCCTGGGGCCCCTCGGTATAAAATGATCCTTAGACATCCAAAAACATCGTCAGGTATGGTTTTTGTTCAGAAAGTTGACCGTTGCTAAGATAAAATAGAATCATTTTCCAATATGGCGGGTAAATGAAATGCCTATTTTTCTCCGGGTTCCTTATCACAGTAAATATTGCACAGTTCTAATATTTTTTATTAATAACAAGACCTCTAATACCCCGGGTATTAATTAGGAACTTTGACTTTGGTAGGTCCGAAACAGCGTCCACCAACTCGCTAGTTTTGTTGTACAGGCTGTCCCCAAAAAAGTTAACACTCGGGACACAGGCATTTTGTAAAACCTAAAGTACGCATGGTCTTTGTTGGTATGCTGTTAAAGCTAACTAAATAAGCTTTTATTTGCAGTTTATTTCATTTCAATGCTGATATGTAGAACAAAAGATATGCTTCGTCAAAAGGAGAGTACAAATTCGGATTGTTCCGATTTGCAAGGTTACATTTGTAGATTTATCGGAAACCAGATTTTGAACATACTCAAAATTGGGTTATTCATTGTGTTATTGATTTGCAATTGAACTTATTGAGATATTGCCAATCCCTATTTTGAACTTCCTTATGTCCCTAAAGTGTGACTATTGTTCTTTATGATCAGCAATACTTTGTATTTTTCAAATATTAATCAGTCTTTCACTTTCATTCACAGAGGTTTCCCTATCAATCGCTCAAATTTACACAGCATGTTAAAAACCAACCAAATTAAAACCAACACAGACACTCTTATTGGATTCCCGGTCCCTCCCAAGAAAATCTATGATTTTATAGTCAGAATAAACAACAAAACACGAAAGTAAACACAAAGAAAGAGAAACTTCTGATCCTAAGCTACAAGGACTAATGAGGCATGCAGAAATTTTGGAAATAAGACACCATTGTAAGGAAGGCCATCCCGATCCACGACCCGAGTGGCAGCAAACCTCAAGCCAACATGTCTCTTTTTTAGAAGCGCAGTTGTGGTAATCCAACGATGAACGTTTGGTCAAAACACGAGGCGGGAATCTCTAAGCCTTTCTTTAAAAGAAAACACTGCAACATCTATTCGTTTTCTTTTTAAGATGGAAAGAAGATGGGTTATGAAGCCAAGTGTATTCATGTTGCATCATGATTCCTAGTGGTTCTAAGGCAGAATCGGACCAAGTTGATTTTGCTCTCTCAATAATTAATGAAGCATATCTTTTGTTTACGTATCGGATGGAAAGGAATCAATGGCAAATTAACAAAGCTTGTTTTCTTGGCTTTAAATGATAACCTTTTAAAAGACCCATGCCGTACTTCTTTATATCAAAATGCCGTCGTTCCGAGTGTTTCACAATTTTTGTTGGGACAGCCTGTATTGGTAATCAGCGAAAATAAGCGTGTTCTTGGCCGATTTGTACATAATTAACCTGGACAACTGTGTACTCACCCCTGAGCATCACTGGATACATCAGCTTACTTGTGTTACACAAGTAACAACGGACGAAAGAACACACTTACAGAGTTTCCGGGCGCTTTGTAGGAAATCTTGAACTTCGCAGCTCTAAAACACAAATAACTACGTTATATTGCTCTGTTTATTCTTTAAAAATAGCATCCAAAAGATCACACAACTGTATACCTTCCTAGTATTTCTAAACATTGTACTAATTGGCAGTTATTGACAAGTAAACTAGATCTCTTATTGACATAAGCCCTCATAAGTCATGCAGGCCACATTAACGAGATTGTAATACCATACAGATGATAAATGCTGCTAATTGATGGTAAACTATCTCTTCCGCTCTGGTTACTAAATGTACCATGAAAAATTTATGATCTGTAATGTCCTACTTTCGCCGAGTTACCTAATTCAGAGGGCCCCATACATGTGACGCGATTCTTATTCATAAAAATCTGATTCCATTCTCTCATTATACGAGTCTGACAACTAATGATTTGAAAACCATGGACAGATTCTGCAAAGTCCATTACGCAAGTACGTAATGTAAAGTGAGGTTTCATGTCGAGTTTACGTTTGCGACGTATTTGACCATTTCTTTTCTTTTCCGTTTGGGTTGTGGGCCACTCCTCCCGGAATAGCGAGTTTGTTTACCCTAACGATCATTATGCTGAGAAAACCCGCGAGGTTGCCCAGAAAAGGCAACACATTGGCTCTAATTTGAACGTTTACTTTTGATCATGAATCGAACGCACTAATAGAAAACTTAGACATTCACAGTCACTATTTTACATTGCATTGCCCCTACATTTGATAACGGTCTATTTTGAATTATGTCTTGATCTTATTTTAACAATGGTTAATCCAAATTAGTATTCTCCACAAAGGCACATACATATTTACCTATGTAAACTAAAACATCATTATCGCTTAATTTACAGAGGGTTCTGTGAATTTAATTCCAACTCATATACTTATCGATTTTGCTCTTAACAGAAAAAAACATGCCATTATATGAGCTTGGGATGAGCCTCATTTACTGGATGGATTATGTCCAATTAATTCCATACCCTGTGAATATAAAATATGGTAGCTTAATTATTAAATTTTATTCAAAATTGCTCTGTTTTCTGCAAGGCCGATAATGCGATGTGACCAATGCGCGTTATTGAATTTTGCATCCCTAATTTTGGAATAATTCGATGTTTGAAATCCAGGGCCTACATTGATTAATTGCCCTGCCATTTTCTTTTGTTACGGTCAGATGCATCGTCTTTAAAGTTACATTATCCAAAAGGTTTGACTTCTTATTACCAAGTAAACTTGGTTGGAAAGGACAGATTTAGATGTAATTCGTTATTACCATAGATCTGCCTTCGGGAACTAATGATTTACGTTATTCTTTTTCGAAAACTTGATGAAATAAAGGTCCTCGACACAATTTCCGCTGTTCATAGATTCGTTGTGAAAGCAAATCAGAAATTTTTAAAACACAACCTTAGCCCATCTTTCTTAATTCCGCTATTATTACCAAATAGAAATGTTATATTCTTAGGTATGCATTGAATAATATATAACAGATGCTCTAATGTGTAACAAACTATCAGAGGATGTATGGTGTCATAGTTGCTTCAATAATGAATTATGTCCAAATCAACATCTGTTGCGAAGTTTGACGTTAGAAAAATATTCCATTACCTCTTCTTAGGGTATATAATTTTTGGAACCGCCGGTACTCTCTAATGACACAATGGAAACCGGTGATACAAGTTGTTTATTATTCTTTTATTGCAGCCTTTGACGACCTTCTATAAAAGTTGTTGTCGTCGTCGCCGTCGTCGTCATATCTCAACATCATCATCATCATCATCATCATCATCATCGTCGTCTGTCGTCGTCGTCTTTATCGAATCATCATCATCACATCATAATCATCACCATTGTCGTCGTCGTCGTCACACACCATCCTCATGCTTGTCTTTCTCTTCGGTGTCATCATTACTGTGGTCACTAAATAATAACGTTTTCACTTATTATTTTAGCTGCGTAAGCTGCTTTACAAGTGTCGGGTTTGGGGTTATTTCGTCCGTTTCGTACAAAACAAAACAAAAATTAAAAACAAAACAAAAATTAAAACAAAACCAAAAAATAATGCAAACAAATCCCAAACACAAGTTCCGCAACCAGATTATAAAAAAAATATTTGCCAAATTAAAAAAAATACAATTCCAAATTTAAATTGCTTCGGGCTGTATTGGCAAGTACATGCTCTATATCTGGAAATCAACCTCGGCTTTGTTTTCATAGCTTTCTGTGTATTTTTTTTTAAGTTAAATGATACTGATTTCAAATATGAAATGCTTTTGCACTGTTGGCATCTTCTTGTTATAATGGGAAGGGGTATAAAAGTCACTGTAGGACTCTGTGGGGATGGGGACATTGTACCCCTCCCTATTAAAGAGAACCATCGCTAGCAAAATTAAAACATATTTTTGCATCAGTATCATAAAATATGTTTTATAAATTGTTTACAAAGAAATCTGTATTTTTCAAACGTGACCTATCTTGATACGCAAATGACCTTTAGCCGATTTACGAATATCTTGGAAAGGAGGCACCACAAGCAGGTGACCACCATTGACTTTTTACTCCGTTAAATAAGGAATATTTGAGCTAATTTTCATTAGCTTTAGAGGCGTTTAAACGATTTGACCCCATAGTAACTTTACCCACTCTGGGGCACACGCATCAGCGGGTCTTCGGCATAACATTCATTTTGCAAAAGTTATATGTTTTCTCTGAATTTTTCCCGTCATTCGATATTGGTATCTCGTTCGTTTGATCAAAACGCTTCGGTGTCCGTCTAATAACAGAGCGATAGCTCTGTAGCCATGCGCCTATGTCAATGGTATCAAGTTTGTAGCAATCATTTTGCAGCGAATTTTGAGACGGGGGGAGTTTATATCACTACCGATAATCTGTATTTTTCATATTTATTTTTATTATCGTTTTTACCTTTTTCTTGGAGTCCTGGCCTACTGAATGCTAAACATGAACTTTCTGTGTATATCTCATCTCCATCTATTCATGTAATATGAAGGATAAACTACAGATCATTAAATTTGTGCCATTTTTTTTAATTTCCCGCGGACAATTATGACCCCTGTGTTTACCAGAACAATCGTGTCAGTAACGAATTCCCATAGGGAAACACGTACTGCGTCACACACAGTATACACACACTCATGCGGATTGAGTCATTTGATGTTCTGCCCCCTCACTCCTCACCTGCTTTCAATTCCGCCGAATATAGCGATAAATTGTTGTTTGACTAGGTTCCTTGATGTTTGTAGAGTTCTTATATTATATTCCCTCCCGCTTCGTAAGTGTGACAGAAAATATGAAAGAAATCGCGCGTGTTTTTTACGGGTGCGATTCCACTGAACATTCATTTCTTACATGTCGACTTCCCGCGCCACTTAGACTGCCCTCTATGGCCACTAATTCGTTCATCGGGTGCTCAGAGGGTGTCTGACATCCCTGCGTTTTTTACTGGTTTTTTGAAAACCTACAGTTATCAAGTCGCCTTTGAAATGACTTGTTTTAGGAGAGAGGGAGCCAAATAGCAATCTGACAGCATCTGGACTAGCTTCTAGCCCATGCTCCCAGGCAATATGTTAAGTGTTTGAAAAAGGCTAACACTCCGGCCCGGTTACGCCGAATGTTGATGGGCCGTTTGAATTTCGCTGGTTGCTGGTTGGGTTGGCATGTCCCTACTCCCCCCCCCCTCCCTATCGACGACTACAAATTATTTCGACATAGCGCATTTTTTATATAAATGGACGATTATACAAAGCATCAACAAAGATGTTGTGGTGTAGAAGATATCAAAGTACATACCTTTTCCTGAACGCTCCATGTCAACTACATCACAAATTTGGACATTTTACTCTAGGCCTAAATCGCACTGATAGGTATGTTCAAACCACACATGGCGGCGGGTGTTTAACGTAGAGGAGCGGCAGCGGCACATTTTCACAAAATATGAAATTTCTTCAATTTGCTCTCAATGATAGTCCAGGGCATTGGAATAACAGAGATATATTTACACATAAAAATAACATACCCCGAAACATATAGGGACATTGGTATGAGGCTACCGCATCCCGGTATTTGTAGGCCAGGCCTTTAGTTTTCCATAACTTTAATCAACAAATTTGATGTATTACAATGAATATTTTGACTCGTACTCACTGATACACAAACCACAACGGTTATAGACCGATCACACAGTGTGCATAGCGTGGGAAACATCCGTGTTCTTGTGTTAACGCCTTTTTCATCGTCGTCTGCTGAGTTTAGCGTCGCCGGCGACGCTAAATTATAAAATCGTTCTGTTACCTATAGAAAGCTGATTGGTCTTATCTTTCGGGTGAGGGCTTTTGTATATAAAACCTTACAACCATGCAAAATATCGATTTTGAAAAAACCCCCCTCTTGAGGGAGCACTCTTTTTCAAATGTGCCAAGTGTCCTCTTTAACGTTGAGGAGGATTAGGCCTCGGAACTATTGTAGTTCGTTATGAATGCCCACACTTAATCGTAGGACAAATGATTGGGCCAAGATGGCATCATTATTTCTGGAACAAGGCGAAAAAATGTAAACGAATCAATTTTCTCATAAGTCCTTAGTGACGTAAAACATTTTGGTGGGTATAATTACTTAAACGTATCATTTTCTTTTCTTATGTTGAACGCTTCAGCGTTTGTTAAAGTTTTTGAGAAATGGACATTTAATACTTATGGCCTTAATCTATCTGGTATCGTCACATCGCATTTCTATTGCATTGATTGGGTAAAAGTACGAATGGAATCGTCATACCTCTCAGAACGAAGCGTGGGACAAGCGTCAGAACACTCCCATCCACCGGGACGAACCCACCCCTCTTCGCGTTCCCGGGCATAAAAAAGCGTGCCACCTATCACTACAGTGATCCACCTGAAAGAGTCAAAATATTTGAAATTTTTGCAGGAATAGTTTAAATGTGGAAGACATGTTTTGTAGAATTCTCATAAGTTTTTTTTTTTTTCTTTAACTTAATAAAAGGTTGACATAAAAGGAAAGCCCCCCCGCAGTGTGTCAAAGCATGATCTTATTCCAAATTACGAGTTGGGTAAATGTACCTGAGGAAAGTAATGACTCAAATAATGATTTATCGTTATTAGGTTGCTTTTGGTCTTTTGGTATCACCTGTTCGAAATGTATGTTAGAGATTCAAAAAATCCCCTAGCTTAGGAAGTGGGGGAGGGTGAGGACATGTCCCGCAATAATTTTGGTGGGGGAACCTGAATACCCCGAGGCCCCCAATAATCTTAATTTTTTTACAAAAAAACATCAACTGCCAAAGTCCTCCCCCGTGCTCCGTGGCGTCAATCACCCTTCAGTGACCCCATCCGAAGTTCTTTCTAACCTTTAATCGGGGATCGAGACATGAATATTTGGTAACGTTTGCGCACCAAATTACATCTCAAATTCACGACAAAATGCTCTACGCGTGGTCAGGGGCAATAGTTTTGATGGGCTGATCTCCAGAATAACGACGAAACCTACTCCGGGGGAACCTGACCTAAAATGGCGAACGGGTATGTACAGCGTTCAAGACCGTGCCTCTTCTGCAGATCTATTAGATTCTCCTGTTCGAACTAATTTTCATTTCTTTACGACCCCTACTTTGCACAAAACTCATATTTTAGCTCTCCATGGATAAAATTTGGGGAATGTTTCCAGTTCTTCAGCTCCTAAACCTCAAATGTTGGGCAAATTAATTTTCCTTAGTCCATAAAATTGCCACATTTTCAGTTCAGAAGACCCACTTTCCCAAAATTTCAGTTCCAAGCCCTAATTCTGTGCTTCGCGCTGCACACCCCTACACAAACAAAAGTTCAGTGCCCCCGGCCCTACCTACTGGACAAGATTACCTGGCGTATTTTGGATACGCCACAGTTAGTCTCGCATTTACACTCTTTGGTTAATTTTTTACTCTTTTACTTGAGTGTATGGACTTTTCCTTTGCTTCCTTCAGGGCTGCATTCCAAGTAATAATAAATAAGATATCACACTATTCTTATATACAGGCTAAATACTAATTGGTGAATTCAATAACCTAGGCGACCAATAAACTGTTTAACTAGGAATTCCATCTCTCTTAACATATAATGAAGTTTAGTTTGTTTGACATACAACCCTACAAGAAAGTAAATGATACTTTAATACTATACAAAATGTTTGGAGGAATAGTGATAAATCATTAACTGACTTGCTTTCAGCTGACGACTTTCAACACTTCCAAAAAATGCATCTTACAAAATAAGCCCTGGGAATCTTTATCCAAATACTCCAACTGCTTTAACTAGTTCCCTGCTTCCTAGTATGATCACGGCATTGAATAGAGCCACTGATTTCATGACAGTCAATATTGCAAAGCTGGTTCATTTGGCAACTGCCTTTTTGCTACCGCGCGTTGGCGTCGGTGGATTTCTGATTACAAGTGAAAAGTCGGGGGGGTTTACTTTAGTGTTATGATCAATTCATTCTACATTAGTGTTTAATCGTACTCTCGTTCGCTGTATGGCTATCCTAATCTGTGTGACTGTCTGTCTGATCAAATGATTAAGTTAGTGTTTTCGCGTTAAAAGATGATTCACAACACACAACACACACCGATATAATTATAAAAAACTGTGTTTTTTTTATTCAAAAACGAGTCTGGGTAGGCCAGCACGGACAAGAGCCCCAGTTTTGGATGTTTGTACTGACTTCAAACTATTTGTTATGTTCAAGGATTATATCCGCCATAGCGTGTTAAAAATTGCCTTTGGCAATGTGTGCAACTGCAAGTGTGAGATTTTGACCACCATCTCATGCCTGGAGCATATGTTGTGGCAACCGTTCAAGAGCAGAGCTATTCATTAATTAGAGTGCTGACCACAATAGCAGTAACGATATTTATTCCATAAGGGTATCAAGGATTGGAGTAGAATTGCAAATCGCCTGTTCTGTGGTTCGGTAGTTGACCTTATGATACAGTTGTCCTCGGTTCGAATCTCGCACTGCTCTTTTAAAAATATATAAAATTGTCATTATTTTTTCAGGTTAGAGGGAAAAAGTCCACAAAAGATCAAAAATTTAATAGCTGCTCTTTTATTTAGTGGGGAGACATGCTGCTCCTGAGCATGGTTGGTGGTCAAACACTACTGTGTGCTGTCTAGCCGGTACTGCAATGTTTGTGTACTATCCGTAAATCAATCAAGATCAGTTTACATAGGTTATCAGAGTAATTCAGATAATTTAGGATGTCATCCAAGAGGTTCCAATATGGGCTTGGAATGACACTTACGAAGTCGTAGAAAATCCGATCACTAATATCCTAGAGATAATGGTGTTTCTTTGTTTTGGTATGTTTTAGGTAGGCAGGTTTCCATTTGGCCTGCCATATTGGGATATTTGATGACTAACGACCTCAATGACAACTTAAAGATATCTATTACTGGGATATTTGAGTGATCATCAAACTAAAAACCCCAAATAAATATATCTTTAGCCTACGCGTGAATTAAGTACTGACCTTTTACTGATAGTTTTACATTCATATTTGGAATGCCCACTAGGATGGAATCTGCAGATAAACTCCACTTTGGGATTATGTTTGAATCTACCTGCTCCTGAAAGGAGTTTATAGTCATATACACACACATCACACTCTTGGCTATATGTAGTAATGTTTTTGCCATTTTGAAAGCTATTCAAAATGGTTTTCAATAACACTTGATTGCTAAAGCATTAGGATATATTACTATGTTATATTATAATATGGGGTGGTTTAATAACTTGGACAGGCCAAAATGTACAACTTTTGTGAGTAATTAACAGATGAGTTTTTTAGCGTTTTTGGTTGGCCATTTTGAATTTTTGCGTTTCTTCGAAAATTGCACACGGTTTTTCGTCTGTCATCCATCGGATTCAGATCAGCATAAAAAAACTGGTCAGAAACCGCTGAAAAAACATCTATCTACTAATACAAGGTCCATGATCTGGTAGGCCTGGACTATATCCAATATGAACCTATTCCAACACTATTGACCCGATGGTGATTTCTTGATCGTACTTTCGTAAATAGTACGGTCAGAAATTACAGAGTGCCCTCTTTTGGCCTATAACGCTCTCTATTGTCCCGTTGAACTTATTATATTTATTATGTACGGTCATTGTCAGCTTCGTAATACCAGATAAGGATCATTATTTGGGGGTTCAGCTTTACTAAATCCAAGTGTACATAACAAATAAGGGTCTTATCCAGAGATAAGCTTTGTTAACTCCATCTAAGGACCCGTAATTTGGGATTCTGCTTTGTTTGGGGTTCTGCTTTACAAGAATCTATATGTATGATGTTATAGTATCCTCATTTTGTGAATTCAAATTTATTGCGTGAGATAAAATTGAATAATGTCATCTATAATTTTCTGAAACACAGGTTTACTATCATTGGTTTAAAACTGAAACAACACA